>DWQL01002135.1:0-10262 GCA_018231265.1 Noctuana haematospila
GGTGTGGTTAATAAAAAATGAAATTCTCAGTCGGCAACTGCATAATTTATTTTATTTACTTTACGTTCGAATAAACGAAATATATGATTCAAGCAGATACTTACAATTTATCGTACTAATATTATAAACGCCAAATTTTATAAGTATGGATGGATGTTTGTTAGGTATTCTTTCACGTAAAAACAATTGAATGGGTTTTAATGAAACTTTACAATAATACATTTTATACATTAAAATAACACAGGCTACAATTTATAAGGATATTACGTGAATTGCTCGAAATACTAATCCTGCGCAGACGAAGTCGCGGGCACCGAAATACTCTAAATAAATAGGTACTCGTACCTATGACTCCGGAAGCGTTACCTGCAAACGTATAGTACCTAGGTATTACATTACCTATTTTTCACAAAAGGTAGGTCTTAACACTATCTTAACGTTCGCTGAGAGGTAAACAGAAGGCATTTAAATCTACAACACTAACATTATCAAAAAACACTTACGGTTAGCAAAGTCACTCAGTTTTTGTGTGCCTTATTTTTAAAAGGAAGATTGGCATCAGACGCTGCAGTATCTTCGCGTCACTCACGACAAAACCGCATCTAATCTATGTTTTGCTCTTGTCGTATACTTAACAAAAAGTGTTATGAATAAATTACGTTAGCAAATTTGATGCTAAGATCTATGGCACGTGCAAGAAACATAGGTAATAGAATTTTAATCAAATTTATAACAAAATGATCGCTCGACAATGCCACGACTTTTTATACAAACGCGTGCCTGACTCTCGGCGCGCTTATGAAATCGGCTAAATTGATTAAATTTCATATCTGAATAGAGGCACACCTTCAGTGATTTTATTATTTTGGTTTTGTGGCAGCGGGTCTGATCTCGATTTCTTTAAATAGGTCTTGTGTTAACTGTAAAGCATAGGCATAACGAAATCATTTAAAGATACAGGAATAATACACCACAGAAAGGAAATTAAATGGACATAGTTTTGTAAATGTGAGAAAAATAATTTTGGTTGCAAATATTTATGTAAGTATAATCGTAATATCAAGCACAAGTTTGAAATGGCGATGATCACAGAACAGTTCGAATTTTTATAAATAAGATATGCTTGCTAGCTTGTTCGTTAATGTGTTAGGTTTAACAGTAGTGCGGGCGTCTACAGTAAAATACGCAAAAACAATAAACAGTATTCGTTATTTAAAAAAATATCGATAGCTGAGAAACTATTAAACTTCACAATATTTTTTGTTAGGCGCAGATTCATCAATATAATAGCGATCTGTCACTGGGTCCGCTTTCTACTCAACGGTACGTACCTACGCGTTAATTGTCGATAGTGTTCGGGAGCGCGGTTATCAAAACAGAGCGACTCATCGACACCGTCTAAATTTTAATAAGGTGCCCACTACCGCCTTTGTTAAAGGTGACTCGGCAGTTTTCGACAATGCCTTGCGCAACTTATCGACTAAATCGATATCGGTTTACGAGGCGTTACGGACCGCTCTAGCTACTGACCACGTTTTGATTAATTGCATTCTTAAACCACGAAATGTATGGTTGCTCCTCGAAAATTATTTAGTGGCGCCGATTAATTAGCCAACCCGATGACGGGTAGCTTTACGAAGGCCTGTTAAAATATTTTGAATGTTCACCCTTGTATTCATTTCGCATGTTTTCTTAGATTATTAATAGGTTGTTTATGAAGGTGCTAGGTACGGCCCCTTGAGTCGAAGTGACTAGCAAAATGTGATTTTTTTCAGCTTAGTCGGTTTTGATGCATACGTCATTAATTCGTTAATTATATGACACTTCGTCTACTTAGTATGATCAGGAATTAGTATAATAAAGTACAAATTATCACAGCTGGTTACTGATGACTTTTTAGGGACAGGGTTCCACTATCTAAGCAGTAAAAAAGGTGGAGGTTTTTACTCAAGTTTTTTGACATTTACTAACAAGGTCTCGCCTCGTTCGCCTACATTGTACGGTGGAGATAAATCAAATCGATCTCCGCATAGCTTCCAATACACCGATACATTTATTGATTTGTTACAGCATTAAATTGGTTCCCAGCAGAGTATCACACACAAACAAAGTTGGTCGCTGTTCCAACCAGCTTGTTGTTACCGAGTATTAAAAAATTATAATATTTTATTATTTAGAGGATTAGGGCGAAAGTTTAGCTAATAGCACTTCCTAAAGATAAAATAAAATAGTCACATCTAGTTCAAAAGATAAAATAGTCACTAAGTAGGTATTGGATTTTGTATCATCAGAATATACCTATATTAAAATTCCAAAAAAGTTTTTTTATACTATTCATAAATTAACTTTTTGCGACTATTTAGGTAGGTACTTTACATTTGTAGCTAAGTTACCCAGGCGACAGAAGAGGTACCTACGAGTATCTACACGAAAACTAATTAATATCCGCACACTTGCGCGAAGTGCGTAGAGCCTAGTTGGCACATTGGTTGCCTCATCTATTCAGTGCTAATTGAAATGGGAAGAAAAGCGGGTGCGTAGAGTAGGCGTTTAGGGCCACGGTTGCTACAGGGCCCCCTGCCGGCGCGGACACCTTTTACTTGGTCCACGCCGCGGGTGCCGCGTGATTGCCTCCGATCTCATCGTTTTATGTTCCCCATAAAGCCAACAATAATTCATTTAGACGACGTGATGCCACTCACTCGTTAACTGGTTCCACTTGTTCAAAGGAGACGTGATTCCGGAACGTTCGCGGTGCCCTACAACGGTGACAGTAGGTACAAGAAGAAAGTTCTTCCATCATAAATTATAATCTGTCTACGTTTCAAAGATTTAGGAACCACCGCGATTATTAACACCTATTATAAGCAAGTCCGCTACTATATCTGTGAAGTGAGCAAGAAACGTAACAAGTATCTAGACTTGATAAATAGTTGGTAATCATTGATTAGTTATTATTTTTTTACGATGATTTAAGACTGTTAGAGTCTTAATATCTTATAGTCATAACAACGTAAGTACCATCTATTTTTTAAACTCTAATCATAAAGTAGGTATGTATTAACGTAAAAGCGCTTCTTAATAGTAGGAAGGTTACACTGACATTCGATTTCCACCTACACATAATGGGACTAATCAAATTTATCGAAGGGCCGGTTCGAGTAAAACAAATAAATTCATTCCGAACCATTAGGCACGAGATCCGATTGTTAATGTCTCAATTTAGAGACGGACGTAAATCTTCAAAGGCGTGACAATTACTGTTACTTTCCGGCAATACAAACAAAAAGGTTTTCCGTCAATTATCGATAAATTAACCCGATTAAACACTCCATAGCAGACGGCGCCGGACCGTCTTATCTTTGGACATGCCACGCTTTTAGGCAGGTACCAAATCAACAACACTCCGACGCAGAAACATTAAGATTTTTAAGCCAATTTGCTTTTTATTAGGACGCCATGGGAACCGACGTTGTCCTGCTTAGGTGTCCACAACTCTTGCATTAAGACTTTTTAGAATGTTTCCCGGTAGTTGATACGGCTCGTTTTCAATCATAAACAAAGTAATACAAATCTATGATACAAGATGTAACGATTCTTCTCCTATTTAAAGCATCTAAAATTCCTTTAATAGAAGCGGACCCTATTGTGACTAATCATGATTAAACGACTTTAGACAAATTGCATGACCGTGACTAGGCATTTAGGGATCCGAGTCCGATCCGGAATCATTAAAAGAACAATTATAGATATCGCATTCCCACCTGCAACCTGTTGATGGATAATGATCTCTTTCAAACAAATAGTTTAAGTGAGCAGTTCACTTCATATATTGCATAATTAAGGTTCAAATGTAAACGTAATTGAAACCTATTTATCGTTCTATTTCATTTAGTATCATCACAAGATCACAACACAAGTTTAAGATTCCAATCGTAACGCAAGAATACAATCTTTTCAAATGAAAGTCTACTAATGAGCAACCTTTAGGCTATATTTATTTGATAACGTTTAACTTAAAATTTTTAAAAGCTTTCAATTGAATAGTTTAGTAGTAGTAGTAGTTTAGTTGAATAGTTTTTGTTTCCGCCTGAGAATTGGTTATTGAAAACACGGTTCCGTTGAACAATGCTTAGGCACAACAAGTCCGTATTAAACGCGATCAAATCGTTGATAAAATAAAGATACTTGTTACTAAACAGAAACCAATTTAACTGTCCTGTTAAAGATCATAAAGGTTTTTTTGTATAGCACCAACAAACAAGGAACTAGATCACTAGGAACGCGTAGATGAGCTCTCATAAAACGTTACGAGATTTTCAACGGTTTCTTTTCTTTTTATTATAAAACGCTGTTCTCGTTATAATTGAAGATGTCCGGCGGTAAGTGATGGCCACCACTAGCATAGTTTCTCAACTATGTTTAATATTTCTATGGAGTTCCAAAATCATTTATACAGACATAAGTACTGAGCGCATCGATTACGAAGCAAACAAATTGTGTAGAGGGCTTCTTTTTGTGCTTTCGACGTGCTAACAATAACTGGAGGTGCGCAACTGATCATTACCATTATGCTATATAAGGCTTTGTATTTTGAGTAAATTATAACAGGTTAGCTTTGTGTTTTATTTGAAGCGCCAGCCAGTCGACGCGCTCGGGAGCTCCAAACAATAGAGCTTCATTACAAACGGTGACCGTATTAAATTCGACTTTATAAACTGAGATATGGATGTTTAATCATCATTATAATTACTATCTGACTATGAATACTATCGCGTTGCTTCTCGGTTGTGATTATTATAGAGAATGAACGGGGCGGTTTATTTTACACGACGCAATTTTCTATAACAAGCCGTGCCCAGGAAATAGTTTCTTTGACTTTGCACGTACGTAAAGAGCGTCCATTAAACAATTATATTGGATTATTGTTCCTGGTTGTAATTGTCCCGCTAGAATTTACTACCAAGCATTACAATCACTATACGCGAATAGAATTGCTTTTAAGTAAATACGAGCAAATTACTTTGTACATAACAAACAACATTTTAAAGTATCCGTATGAACAAATGTCGTACTTAAAACATGAATAATTTTTAAGACATTTACCCTAATAGGCCGTTATTTCAATCATATTGTATCTTTGACGGCTAAATTATGTGAAAACTGTATGTCTTTAGAATGCAGCTATAATTTTCTATTTAGCTTTGATTTAAAGCTGACGTAGAATCCTTGATGAATATTGTAATAAAGTCATTTGTATTCTATTTGTTCGTTTTGCCATACAGTTTAATTTTAATTTCTTATTTAGTACCTAATTGAAACCTTAAAGTGTGGTTTAAGAACGTTGAAAATATATTGGTACCTATTATAGTTAGGTATTTGAGTGCAGGTACCTACTTCAGCTTGTTCAAAGTATTTAGTTAGTTTACTTCTTCAAACCTCTACGACGAAGACCATTTAGTATCTTCTCTACCTGTTTCTTAGGTGAATCTGTAAAAGACTGCATTAAGCTCTGTTTGCACAAAGGACTCGTATATCGGTCTGCTTTTAAGAACTTTAAGGACAAAAATATAAGATGTCTGCTCCGGTTTACGCATTTGTTCTCTACTCTAGTCTTTCTTTATTGTGTCCGTGACATCCACGGTACAGGGAATCGTTTTATAGTAGGTACTAAAGCGTGAAGCGTGAACTTAAGAATAGTGACGTAATATGTTAAATTAAAGATTTAGTTTAATTTTTAGAGAATAGAACAATTTCAGATATCAATTTGGATTTTTACTATAAATTTATTTATTTGTTTTTAATATTCTATAGCAAATAAGCTTTTAAACTTGCTACGTGTGGACGGAGTCGTTTGTTACGCCTACTTTCACGGTGTCTGTGTCGTATGTATGTTGATACATCCGATTTTAAATTGGTCATCATAACAGAAAGTATGTATCTACATAACTTCTGCTTCGGTATCAGTGACCACAAGATCTATATGAACGGATTATTATGCAATTGAATGGTTTAAAAGAGTAATCATAAACGAGTTTGTAGCTAGCATGACGGAGCGTCGACAGTAGCTCGCCTGTGCGGTAGCCGGACAACGAATTCTACGACAATTACACCCGGACAGGCTATGATTAAATTATGGCACTTACCTGGAGTGTTTCCTGAAAATTACATGGGATGGCTCTTCCAAGGCTGCGCAGACACGCGATGCTCTTGCACGCATTTAACGATATAATGGCCAACGATTTTAAATACGACCAATGACGCATCGGTTTTAACGCGCTGCTGGTCACTCATTTTATGCATATTGCAATTATCTGTATGTTGCTTAAGGAATAGTACAAAAAACTGCAATTACGTTAAAGTCCTGTATGTTCCCAGCCTTTGTGGCTCTACATACTCGTATTAATGCCATGAGTTGCACACGTCAATTTAATGTACGGGGACGGAACAGTTACTCGTATAACGAACAGTGTCTTCTATAACAACAAAAATAATTATCGTACTATGTAAATATGTACTGTACTGTTAATTGTTTTTATGGTTTATATATTATATCAAATAGGGACTGTTGTCCGGTTTAATTAGTATGTACCTAGCAAGTAGTTGAAACAAAGTAATAAAACGAGTATTTAAGTATTGTTTTTTATATCTTGAGAATATAATTGTTCTTTAATGGGTTTATTTTTCATTTTTTTTGAATACCTTAATAAATCGAAAACACACAAGATAAAGACAACAATGCAGAATGCACACAGCACAGATATTAAATTAAAATGACAGATAATAAATTAAATTAATTATTGCTGAAGACCAACAATTTTCATGTTAAGTTAGGTATATATAATATTATGCCGTAAAGCGTAGAGTTCACTCTACAACTAATCTTAAAGGTGTCTTACATAATGATACCCCTACTTGTGCCTAATGTTATTTAATGCTTTTATCAACAGGTGTATGTACAAATGCAACTGCCCCAAGTGTGTCATCGATCAACAGGATACTAAGGAATCGGGCAGCTGAACGTGCAGCGGCTGAGTTCGCAAGAGCAGCGGGCTACGGGCTGTACGCAGCTCCTCCACCTTACGGAAGCTTTCCGTGGGCCGGAGGAGGAGGCGTCTGGCCGCCTGGAAGCTTACCTCTGCCTCCAGGTGTAGCGCCCTCGTCAGTTGGCATGCCCCATCCAGATTCCGCCCAACAAGGAATGTTTTCATCGTCGGGTCGAGGATTGATTGGTAAGATTGTGATATTATTCGAAATACTGAGGTCTGTCTTTGTTTTTGTCTACTATCATGTTAAAAAAAAATATTTTCCAATACAGATGTCGATGGTGACGACTCTGGATCGCTTGACGGAGAACAACCGAAGTTCAGGCGGAACCGAACAACTTTCAGTCCAGATCAATTAGAAGAACTAGAAAAAGAATTCGAAAAGTCCCACTATCCGTGCGTTTCTACGCGTGAACGACTCGCTTCCAAAACATCATTATCAGAGGCAAGAGTTCAGGTGAATATCTTAGCCATTTATGTTTTCATTCAAATTCTAATCCGCTGTTTTATGGCACATAAAAAGTTGACTCTCCTACAAATTGCTTATTATAGAGATATAACTAGATTATAGAGATATTTGCTCCAGTTTGAATTTATGAATATTTTATTAACAATATGTGAACCGACCACTAATCTTGTTTATTTACCGTTACTGACAGGTTTGGTTTTCCAACAGACGAGCAAAGTGGAGACGCCACCAGCGCATGAACCTCCTGAAGCGCGGTGGCGGCTCCCCCTCGCACCGCCTCCCTCACTCCCCTTCCCGCTCCCGTTCGCGCTCCTTATCCCCCGCTCGGATGCCCTACCATACTCCTCAAATGGGCGGAGAGAACAGCGCGTTCAAGGCCCTCGCACATCAGGACACGAACGCTCTAAAGAACCTCTCGCACCAAGCTCAATTTGAGAGCAATGCACTGAAGGCGCTATCTCAACAGAATCCGTTCGATAACACCGCCTTCAAACCCCATCCTGCTTTGGAAAATAGCGCTTTCAAAGCGTTAGTACCGCATTCAGCTGCTGCGGCTTTACTGGCCGCCCAATCAATACAACTAGCTCGAGGCTACGAATCTCATTCAGATTCAGACGAGGAGATAAATGTACACGACGAAAGTGACAACGAAGGCGATAGGCAGAAAAACAGGACTAGGTCTAGATCGCCCAGTCCTTGTCGGCAACGGCCGCTGAACTCCAATGACGTGCCGCTACAGTTAACTAAACATGACCGTTGATACGGCGCTTAAAGGAAAATTATTTATTTATAATTAGTTTAGAAAAGAATAATTCCTACTGAAGTTGCGATGTTCCGAACATAACGATAGTATAAATTACAATCCTAGAGTGCTAATACTCCCATTTGTTTGTAAATGTATGTAAATATGTGTATATTTAAATTGTTAAATAGGAAGCTATGATTATACTAAATTTGAACATGCACAAACCATTCCACTTTTATTTATTAGTCGAAAAACTTTTTAGAAATTATTTAAATAATAATTAATATCAATAATAAAAAGGAAAGAAAGAAATGTAAAGATTAAAACTTTACCAGTGTACTTAATAACTTTAGAGTAGGTATACCTACAAGTTTAAAAGTGCACAGTGTAATTGGTACACAAGATAAAACTTTGATAGAATATTTTGATCGTTGATTACCACACCGTTGTTTTACCATTTATCTTGCACTCAAAATTAAAGTGTAGGTACTGCTTAAAATTAATAAAAAGCTCCTATAAGTAGAGACAAAAGTAACAAATTGTTATTGTAAGATTCATATCTTACATAGGTATGTAATTTGCTTAATGTATTAAAGTATGAAACCAAAGTATAATTTCAGTTCTAGACGCCGATTTTAATAGTTTAAAAGTGTAGTAAGTTCCTAATAAATTCCAAGGTTTGGGAATAAAATTAAACTGAATGTATTTAAAAACAATGGGAAAGATTTGTAATGTAACAACTAGGTGATTAAAATTAATTTGTATGTAAAAGTAACAAAAGGTTATATCTCCATGAAAATCTCAGTTTGTTAAATGTAAATAAAATCATTTGTAAATATGCACCTACTTATTTTTAGATATTCCTAAGCACTGTATACTATTTATTACATAGATAAAAAATATATATGAATTAGTGTACAATATACTTGTAGGCAATTTACAAACGTACCTAATAAACTATAATTAATGAAATTTTTGTATTTCTCTCCTTTACTCATTCACATATTATTCTAATTAAAATAGGTATATTTATACAACTACGCATTCGATTTAAAATAATCCAGATTTTAAAATATTCAGCAACACCTTTCATATTTATATGCATAGGTGCGTTTTATGTTGTATTTTCAATTTTTCAAATCTTTTGTTAAACATCTTTACAAAATCAGCATTTTTCTCGAACTTAAACTTGGCCAGCGTATAAAGTTATGGACTAAGCCCGTCTAATTTCCGAGATGAAATCTAAGTATGTTCAAAATCGGGATTGGGACTATGATCATGCATGAGTTATAGTAAGTAATTACATCTACTGGAGACTTTAGTCCTCCCAAAGACTGTTAAGGTAGCTTCTATAGAATCAGCCGGCAATCACTCACTCAGTCTATGCTTTGTCCAAACCAGAATTTATTGTAACTGCTTGGTTAAAATGGGTGTTTCAAATGTTTATTCCTAGTCAAAATTAACGAAGTGAAAGGGTAATATGTCATTATGGTTAGTTGATTATTTCTTATTATTACACAATAATATACTAATTTAATAGCTCTGTCACATTAAATTGAATTTCTAAAACCGTTAGACGCCACTAGTTGATTTTGTTGCTGATTTACTTTTCGGAAACTTGTAATGTGGTATTTCTGCCAAATGAAAATGAAAAAAGATATGAAAAAAAAAATCTGTAGGTAGGTTAGGTATATGAAATCAATAAAAATGATAAAAAAAATTAAATCCTAATTTACGTAACTCAAAATAATGACATAATATTTAATAAACTACAATTTTTTTGAGTCTATAACTTTTTTGCTGTCCGGCATACATATTATATACCTACCTATTATCAATTTCCCTATAAAAGTTGTATAGGTACCTAAGTCATTGTTTGGAAGGCCTATAAGATTATCAAGTGTTCTATTAATATTACATAGGTACCTACATCAGTACTACGTATCGAATTGATAACCTCCTTTTTTTTGAAGTCGGGTAAAAATACTCCATTGTACGACAC
>DWQL01002136.1:0-10260 GCA_018231265.1 Noctuana haematospila
CTGTAGTGTATTTAATATCAGCATTGCACCCGTGCGAAGCCGAGCGGGGCGCTAGTATATTATAAACAAATACGAGTATTTTCAAGTATGTGACAATAAAAGAAAGCGTATCGTTTTCGTGAGTACGTTTCTTCGACTGTAAACTTTAATTAGCACCATCAGAGCCGTATTTATCTCCTTGTAAATTTTTATTTACGAATATGTTCACCTTTTTCGGATGTTTCGCAATAAATATACATGGAGAATTCGGTGCAAATCTTCGTAAAATGCCCCCGAAAGGTTATTAGTATCCATAAATTTTCGGGTTTTAAAAGCGGGGACATATAAATTTTTATGCTCGAGTGAAAATTGCCATGTATTTTTATACCCATACTTTTTATTGCTTTAATTTCTTTATTGACTCGACTGCGATTTACGTTTGATAGTTGTCTGAAATAATCGCAACTGGGCAGTAAATGGATATCACATTAAATCGTCTGCGACATCGACGTAGTGCAATCTCGAATGTGTATTTTGCACTCCTAAACTGTAAGTCCTATATAATTTTTTTTATTTTAATTCCTAATAAGATCACCTATCCATCTTCTTATTTAACTCAGATTAATGTATGTGGAATGGGATACACATGCTGTTGAGGTATGCTTGCTTCGACTATGGTAGATTTATAATTACCATGGAGTTGAATGCGTATTCGATAATACTTTGGATTCTATATACGCCATCAAACATCCGACTTGTTTATACACTGATAAATTACAGCGTCACAATCGTTTGTGGTAATAATTAAGTACTACCTACATGTTTTGATGGTTTGGTACCACATCCTTGTGTGTTTGTTTTCTTATTTTAATTTTAACTTTAATTTTGACATTTTTTTTAAATTTTTTTCTCAACTATAATTAATTACCTTTAAAATTCTGAAATTTCTTTTGTAAAACATATACATTTTTACATTATATGTTCAGTAATGTATAATTATAAAGTGATTGTCGCACTCCATGCTGTCGTCGCCTGTACGAGTAATAGTTCTGACATTTAGCTTTTAATCTTATTGTTTTTCTATTTAGACGAAGTATTTTTTTATGTTAGAGTGCGTATAGTATTGACACGTTATGAGTATATACGAGTATGTACCTACACATATTTGGTATGTAGTTTCATAACATTAAAAATGAAACGGTATTATCAAATGAGTATGACAAAATTATGCACTGACTTCTATAAATAGACCTCTTATTAAAAGTCCTAAACTTGTTTGATTTGTCATGATTCTGAAGGTGAAGTATTTAGTTTTATAAACTGTAATTTTCTACAGTATAGTACTTATTAATTACGTAACGTTAGAATATACTTTGGATGCAAAAGCAATTTTCACTTCAACAGTTCCATTAACATAATACAACTTGTTGTTATCCTCATTACGGAATTCCTTATTTATCAAGTAGCCTCGCTAGAGAGCGCTAGATAAATCCAGTGTAAAAGTCATGTGAACAAGTTCTGTGCTCTCAAAGGGACCGGATTTCCATGTTAACTTAGAAATTTAATGGTACTCGTGAAAATACATGGAATTATCGTTTATGTGTAAGAAACGACTGAATAGGATACGGCTAAAGACTATGGCGTTGTGGAATCGATCATATGGGAGGGCTACACTCGTTTATACTCATTTAAAGTGCTTACTTACTGCATGCATTATCTTAGGACATTATAACAAAGAAAGTTTACCATAAAAATGAGTCAAAGCGGATTTAAACAAAAAACATTTACTTAATAATATTCGCCGTTAGAAATCGTGAAACATTGGAACATAATGTGTCACATTAAAAAGTTATATTCGCTCTTTCACTGCACTTCAAAACAGCTAACAATCATAATGTTCATGTAACTGATGTAGAGCTTATGCATCTTTGATACTTTGAACAGGTATTCACATTGTGTCATGTCATGCGCATGCGCTACTCTGCATTCTGTTATGCCGAATGTTGATTGCAATTGATCGAATAGAGTAAGTACCTGTAGTTCCTTTTACTGAAGAGAGTATTTTAAAAAGCGTTAAGTGCACGCTGAATAAATTGCAATTTGATATGAACTTCAGTTCGTCGACATAGCTCGCAAAATAAGGAAGCTTTGGTATTTTTTGCCAACAAACGATAATAAATAAAGGTGTTGTGGTGAATGCCGACTATGTTTTGGTGATTAATATTCTCGCCATTCTGATGACCAGACCATCATGTCACAAGAAGACTGCACTGTCTTTTTGTGATGGCATTAAAGAGATATGAGTGCCAAGTGTTAAAATAAGATTCAAAATCATTTTAGCTTACAAAAATTCTTTTTATCACTTTGGTATACGGACCTACGCGACATGTCGGCGCTATATCCGGAAGTCTTGCATCTTAAATTTTTATAAGCATAAAACTTGGTTCATGGTTCTGTCTAATTGTTGATTTCAGTTTAAGTTTTGAACTTTGTTGTTTCCGGTATACTGCGATGTTGGTCTGTAGCGAGAAAGTTCCTCGATCTAGAATATTTTTATACTTAAAAAGCAGTAAAGCGGCTGCCAGATAAGAATCTGTGAAAATCAACTTACCGTGAGAATGATGTAACAGAAAGACAAGCACTTTCATTGTAGGCAATGAGAATTGCGCCAGATCTCTTGTGTTGTTACTTATTTTTCTTTTATTACGTTAGCATTAAGAATGCTATGAATAGAAGAAGTCAAGTTAAAGGTTGATATAGTAAAGAAATTAATTATGAAAGTAGATTAGAGTAGAGTTATTGGTTCGTTTTCTCAGTACTTAGTTTACCTTTATTTATTTGTAGGTAAATATAACAGAAATTAAATGTTATAAGTTGTATCGGTGAAGGAAAGCATCGTAACAAAACTGCATGCCTGAGAAATTCTCAAAAGGCATGTGTAAGTTCAGCAATGATGTGAAGAGAAATGTACCTATAGCTGTGAAGAAAGGTGTAGGACGCGTTAATGAAAGATCTCTAACGGCCCGTTTGTTAATTTACAGTGGACAGGATAACAGATGGCGACATTCACTAATTGAATTTACGATGCGACTCGAAGAAAGTGACCGCTAATTACTGTTTATATTACTCAGTGGCTAATTCTAGAATTGTAAGAAAATTTTGAAGAAGATGACTTCTTAGGAACAAGTCTTGTAGTCTGGTTATATTTCGAGCTCGAATTTGTAACGTTTTGTTTTTATTACGAAACAAAACACGAAGATGTGTTGAGAGTAGACCTGCTGTAATGATTTCTACAGGAAAATGGTAAAGATACGACGATATACGATGTAGAGGGCGACCAACAGTCTTCCTGCCTAGTAAAAAAAACTTTCACCTTAATAAATTAACAGAAATCAGGGCGAAAACATTAAAACATAACAACATAATGATGGCAGTCGAATCTTTGGAATTAATTAAAGATTATATGGACCTTGAAACGTCTTAAAGGTGACAGCTAAAGCCCGAGAGCATTATGAACGGTTTTTTCTCTTTATTTTCACGGTGGTTCATTTTATTCGTCTTTTTTCGTATTTAAACAAAATTCATACTTACCGAATTTTTATTTTAAGCTAGTTAAAAGGAAGGTTTCGGAGGCTATTTTATCACATTACTAGAAAGGCATTTTTGTACACATAGGTAGGTATATGTTTTTTGTTTAAAATATATTTTCAGTTTTTATTCAAATCATTTAGGAATACTGAAAAAAACCGATGTCGTATGAGGCTTATTTTTTTTTTGGTCTCCAGCTCCTGTACTATAATAACCGCTTTTATTGTAAACTAGACATAGTTATTGGAATATATTTACATATTTATCGCAGTTTAGATACTCTCTCGTATACATTTAAAAACATAAAACTCATCTACTAAAAAATTTTTATATGCGATGGAATTTTTTTTAAAGCAGGTTCACCACAGTTGAAGTAATGAAATTAGAATGTTGTTGTTGTAAATAAGTAAGTGTAATTGTGTTCCACTGATAATTTTCATTAACCAATGTATGTAGGAAGTAGGTAACGTGTCTACCTCATTGGTCAATTTAGGTGTCACGTAGTATCTATCTGACGTAACTGACGTAAACAGCTATAAAGACTTCATAATAGGCCTTCAGGGCTTTCCATCCATCTGTATATTTGTTTTTTGAGTAGCAAACGAGCATACAGGCCACCTGATGTTTAATGGTCATTGCAAACCCACCTCCATCCTCAAATAGGACAAGCTCTATCTTAGACCATACGTGAAGGCGTTGCTACTCATGGAAAATGAGATGGTCGCCTCAAATAATGTAGCTTAAACATACTGTTAAAACTATTAGGGCTCATTTTGACATCTACCGGTCTATTTCATAACGACACCTTCTTCTAGAATACTAGCGAAGGCTAAGGTCGGAATGTAAGGTAAGGAAGGCTAATTGCTTGATAAATATTGTAATATCGTGTAATGTAATCTACTGACCGTGCTAAATACTTCACTGTAAGCTTATCTGTCGAATTTCGCGGACAACGGAGCCGATCAAATTCCGGTGACGAAATTCAACAGATTGAAAGTCTAGCCTTCCCCTTTGAACGATACTAGATTGTGACATCAAGTTGCTGAAAAACACCAAACCCAGTCACCCGGTTACGTCAACCCGACGAGTCCCCTGGTAAGGTTAGCGCGCACCGTGCGCGCCGCGGGGCGACTCGGCGAGCGCAACAGTCTGTTATCGTAACGCGCACGGCCCGCCCGCACTTTCGCTCTCGTACGCCGGCTTCCGCAGGCGACTTCCTTGCGCCCTGCATCTGAGAACGCCGCGCATGTTTACGTTTTGATCTCTGTAGATGTAGATCGCGGAACGCTTGCGTTTATCTATTGTTTCGGGAAGGACCGAACATTGGGATTTTCGTTTATATGTTGGATAGATATAAGTTCCATATATACAGAAATTATATTATGTATAGTATATGTGATAATTGGACTTTATAAAATTAACAACAACAACGCAATTTATAATCATTGCATTTGGATTGAGTATTGACACAATAATATATTTTTACTAAAAATATTCTAATAATATTTTATGCAGTCAAATCTGTTCAGCGAATTATAACAATGATTGAATAGAACAATTGAATGGGATTATTGCGTGTTCGTTTTAGTTTCAAGAAGATTCAGTGCGCGTGTGAAAAATCTATTGTGCTCGACTTTAGTGCAAGGTTACAACCAGTGCGATATGATATAGATTAGAATTAGGCAGTGCTACTTTTAATAATATAATCATTAAAATAATACACTCCAGACACTACTAAATTGAACTGAAAGAAAAAGCAATATTTACTTATACGATATAAATATAGCTTCTATACACGTGAGTGAATAAGGATTGTAACAATTAAATTGAGAGGACATATACCTTATATACGTTACAGAACTTGCAGAGCTTTACTGCAAATTCTTCATTTTCGAGTATTTCAAAATAAGCGACAGTAAACTTGCGCAAGCTGTTTATACGAGCTATTTGAGTGTTGAACTTGCTATTAGACTGTGCTCCTAAACAATATTCTTATCGCCTGAGTGTGCAGTGAGTGAACTATGTTGGTAATCCTAGCGTTTATCGGGGTGAGATTCGCTCTACATGTGTCCAGGCAGAGTGGGCGCGCGCTCGCCGACGAATGCTATACGCGAAAGTAAGGATTTTAATCATTTCGCACCTTTAGGACGAAAGCGAACCATTACAAAAATCCTTCAACGACCAAAAATACATACCTGTATCGGAAAAACGAACATTTTCAAGTAAGGGCAGAATTAGGCTTAAGCTTTAATATTAAGCTAGCAAAATGTAACAGGTTTTCTGACACAGGATTAAAGCAATTTATGTATTTTTCTTTGTTTTTGAAATGGGTCGATTTCGATTTGTTCGTGATGTACCTAACAGCATTTTTAGCCGAAAGTTTCAATGTCACAGTTGTAAGTATAATACATTAAGTCTCCAAGACAATCCAGTGCGCTAGTGGGACCGTTAATATTACAACAGAATTTATATTGGACGATCCGAAAAATGCGTAACCTGATTTTGCTCTATATATTATCTTCACATCCATAAAACAAATGCATAATTACTAATTATAATCACTGTTGTTTTTATCATAATAATATGTACGAGTAGTTACGGTAAGTTTAACCTTTGACATTGTGGCTATCGTCGGCTAAGATTATTGTTTAATTTACATTGTAGGTATATGATAAGTCCATATTATTGTAGGGGTCCCAAAAATTCATGCAGTATTTGAATTAGTCGGCTTTTGTCTAGTTAGTGTTAAGAACTAAATAAAAAGGAAATAGTATTTAGGTATAATTGGTCGGATTTAGGGTTAGTAAACACGAAGCACTAAATGAAAGAACAATGCATTTTAATTGCTGTTTGTTGTTCACAATGAAAATATGCTACAAGTCGTAAAATACGTCATTTCACGGGATGTGAAATTCAGACATTTTGATACATGATCTATTTGCTATGATTTAGCTATACTTAGCCTCTCTATTTTGTTTCAGTAGTAGAGAAGAAAGTTTTCTACTTAATTCAAAACTTGCGTGAATTTTAGGACACCTAAGTATAAGTATAACTTTGTATCGATGCGTATTCGTACGCGCTACATGTGGTGATCAATGAACATGTTCGTGAATTTACAACGACACTTTACAATGTTTATTCGCATAAACGATTATCTATGATCCATTATATTTATTGATGGTGCAGTCATTAAATTCATTGCGTGTTGTAATGATAATGGCAATAAGGTGTCATTTTTCATTAATGATTGGAAAGTTTAAAGGATTATAAATCCAATCATTATGCTGGAGAAATGTATGTATTCTTCATATTTTAATAGAAGCTTTTGTAGTATATGAATATTTTTACGTAAATTTAAATGTTATCCGTTTGCTTAGAAAGGTGATAATATTAATGGTTTTATAACTTTTTTAAACTCACCTTTATCTAAATAAGTTACAGAAACGGCTATAAGGGGTTCCCGTACAGATTAAATAAATGTTTCTAGTCTCACTCACCTTAAAAGCTCAACAATTTTCACATGAAAAATTAGATAAAATATTATCATCTGTATACCTATATTGTTTTTATCAAAAATGTTTTTGGTTCCAATGAATGCATTAGTAACACGCCTGCTCTTTATTACATTTATTTTTCTAATACAAACTTACATAAGATGTAATCGCGATGTTTGAGGAAATAACGAACGCATATCAGGTTACACAGTACACAATACGCCCTACAGTTACATCAGCGGCCAATCGTAGCTACGAATACTTCCGTACAATCACCGTTTGTGGTTGTTGTATTAAAAGCCTTTAACTGCAAAGCGTAAAAGGCAAAATATAAGGAAATTTTATATTTAGCTTTATTTATTTAACTGTTCTTAAATGTAAAACGGAATAACTTAAGTAAACCTGTACACAGGTAGGTACTTCGATCCCGGCGGGGCAGAAATTTAAATGATGAATTTAGATTTTATCTTTGTGTGGTGTCCATGGCACCCACGAGACAGGAAATCCTAGTGTAGGGCTGTGAGTATGAAGCGTTATTTATTTACGAGTATATATAAAAAAATAAATTAAATCTGACCTCTGACTTTATACAATATATTGTAATAATATTTTAAATAATTTTCATAGATCGTAATGTCGGCATGGCATCCCTATTTTCAATATTCTGCGCGTATAAGAATGTGTCTCTTGCCTTTTTAGCGTAATAAGTAATCGCAAGGTTGCTTCTATCGGTTCACGGATCATATCCCTGACAGGCCGGAACAAGCTTTAAGACAATCACCGTTTGCGGTCGCGTAGGAAAGTCTCACGATCGTAAAGGGCATGAAAAGAAATGTGTGGAAAACACCAGTCACCACCTTAGTGGCTAGCGAGTCTTTACGACCTAATTGTTTACTTCTAAACGACAAGAAATAACAGCAATATTATTCGCCGGAGCTACAAGATAATTAAATAATTACGAGCGTGTCGATTTATCGCTAAATCTACAATTATTTTCTATCGTACAAATAAAATACTCGTTTTTAACTTAGCAGAATATTTTTGTTTGCTGCATTATGGTTACATTTAGAATTCTACTAAAATTTTAAAATATTTAGGAACAAAAAACAAGAGACAAACGATGCATAATTGGATTTAATTATGTAAAACTTATAATTAACCACGCGATACGTGGTTAATGAAAATTTTTCAGATCGTAAAAAACTATTTTAACGAGATTTTGCTATAAGTTACCTACATACACAGTATGAGTACATACGAATAATGTGTCCCAAGCACAGTAAAATTTTCGTTGTCGAAATTTAAAAAATAATTACAAAATCGAGTACGCGTGTGCTCTACAAAGAAACAAATTGCCTGAAATTGGATTGTAATCTGTAGTTATTTTTATCTGTGGGAGCTATTTGGTTACGCTGTTTAATGTTAATTTTTAAGGTGAGGGTCGTATCGCTACGTAGCGTCACGCGATCGACTCTTGAGTGAATTGTAACTTCTGAACGAAACGAAGGTTAATTACCTACAAGTTTTTAATTTTTAACCTCCGATGCAAAAAGACGGTTCTTGACTTTGATTTTATTTAGATGCAGTTTAGTGACTTAATTTAGAGAGTTCCTAACTATGGTTCAACAAACTATGCAGCCGTTTGAAGACTATTAGCTCTTTTCTAAAAAATGAAGAACATCCAATAGTTCTGTTCCTGTCACAGTGTAGAGAACATTTTAGCCTATTACATTTTTTAGTTCAATATAATAATATAATTCCCGCCTGTGGCGTCTGTGGAAGAGATAATAATATTTAATCTTATGCCGAAAATAAGTCAAATATTCTTTGTACAAGTATGAAGTTAAATCACTAGATACGATCTTATGATAAAGGCAATCGTTTCAATGGTATATTTCTACTAAATAAATACGGAGACACAACTCATGTAGTTGGTACATTAAGTAGTTATGACTCTTGTCTCCTTGTATCGCGATGCGCGAGGAAATACTTCATTTAGTCAATTCAGTCAAACATAAGCCTGCGATTGTTTTGTGCGACAATGATTAGCCTAATTTCGCGTCTCGCCAACCTTCGCTGGAGAATCATAGTTCCCACAACCAAGCACGTTATAGCCTTTATTATTTACATTCACATGAATTTCATTTCAAAATCGCTGAGAGAAGGCGTCACGAGACCATGGCATTTGGACACGAACCGGTCTGAAGCACGAATCTTCAAGGATTTGCTGTAATTGTCTTTGGAACCTAAAGAGAATATCAAGTCAATAATGATAATAATATCTATATAGGATATATATATGTAAACTGATATAAATTTAAATTCGTACTTACTGATAGCTTGAGCTGTCGCGGGAGCGGACTACACTCAGGAGGTTGAGCTCATAAGGCCGCGATCCCTCTAACACACAAAGTACCGCGTATTTATTCTTTGCGAATGAAACAAATAACCATTTGCATTTGAACAGCTATAATTTGTGTTCATTGGTTATTAAATCGGTATAATAATATGAATCGTATCGTACATTACGAGTTATGACGACGGTCGACCTCGACCTAACCTCCATCTTTCAATTCATTGCGTTAGGGGCCATACATATAAGGCGCTCGACTATTAGGAATACAGTCATAACTTAATTTAAATTGACGATCTTTTTGATGTTTAATGATTTTGTTTGGTCTATCTTTTTATCATTTAGTGTAGCACAAAATATATGTATAATCTTGTATATAGGGATTCCAACTGGGGGAGTGGGGCTACTCTCTACATTTAACTCTATGCGTAACAATATGAAGTTCCCTTACGGAAGAAATGTGTGTGGCTTTGGTAGCTCACCAGTCGCTCTATGGAACCGAACAAAATCGATAGCACCGCGGAAATAACAACAAAAGGACACGACATTATGGCTATAAATCTTAGTTTGCGCTGGATAACTTTATGATGGCCGTTAAACCTTCTAATAGGCGGTTTTACAATACATATAAGTTGTAAATTAAGCGAGTAGTTACCGGTTTGATAACAATTGTCTTTTTCATTTGGAGGACTTTGAAATGTATTCACAAAATAGTTTTTAAGAATTGTTCTCATGTAAGTGACACAATGTCTTCTTTGAGAATAAAAGATCTTTAAACCGATATTATAGTTATATCTCTGCGAATATTGCGAGTCCTTCATCTCTGCGAATTCGCAAAATACGAAT
>DWQL01002137.1:0-10259 GCA_018231265.1 Noctuana haematospila
TTTACATAACTACTAGTTCTCTGCCGACAGTGTCAACACTTATCATCAAACACCCACAATCAACTTACCCAAAACAAGGCCCTTAATATAAATATTAACTAGTCAATAATCAAAATGTGTTTGTGACTATTCAGTTTAGTGTCAAGAAACCCGCCATAGTTGCATTTTAGTCAGAGAAAAAAGCTATAGTAATGATTTAAATAACAATTAATAAAAAAAGGAAAAGAAATTAGCGATACAAATAAAATAAAGATAGGTACCATAATCAACACAAATAATTCTAAAAGCAAAAAAAATCAAATGCAATACAGGAAACCTGAGAGCTAAAGAGCGTTCAGGCGGTATCCGTTTAGATTGTATTAAAGTATCCTAATATTAAAACTTAGACAATTTAACATTTCTCTTTTTTGTATTCAAATCAAATGAACCAAAACGTTTTAATTTCTTGTTTTCTAAGTACTCGTTTCTGAAATTGCCGACATTACTTGACCCAGCGACAAATTTAAATTCTTTTGGAATAGTGTTGACTCTAAAGTTTGTAGTACAGCCATTATTTGATGTTGACACAGTCGGCAGAAATGGTAAAACTTTAGGGGCTTTAATAAGTTTAGGTTTCTTTGATTCCAATGTTTTGTCTTCATTTAGGTAAACACTTTCTTCTAGGTAGTTGGATGGCTTAGTCTTAAGTATTTTGGTTTCTTCTACAATAAAATTACTTGTTGAGATTGCTTTCGATTTTCTGACAGATTCCTTGTTCTTTTTCCTTGGTTGATCTTCTAGTTGATTCAAAATATTTTTAGGTAGGCGGGGTACATTAACTTTGTCGAAGGAATTTATTTTCAGAACCTGCAAAACAAGGTCATGGTGTCAATAAATATACTCAAAAATATAATATTTTTTAATCAAATTACATAGTTCAATTTGTATAGGATATATATAATAAAATTATATACCTTTGCTACTTTGTGGTCTTCGTCATCTTCTCTTTCTTTACGTTTTTTGTTCTCTTTTTTCTTGCCCATATTATCTGAAAATATAAACAAATTAAACATACTTTAATTATTAGTGCAGTTTAGTGGGCAATTAAAAATAGTAATAAATAAAGTATAATTATTATAAATAAATTTAGTATAAATAACACAAAATAAAATACCTTTATTGTTACTCTCTGCATTCTCAGTATTACCAGAAACTTTGCGTCTTTTATTTTTAACATTGCTATTAACCATAGGCTCATTTATAATGTTCGATGTTGTTTCACTTGAAACATCAACAAAATCTGAAAGAAGGTTCTATATAATTTTTTTGTCTTGAATTGTGTTATAAAACCAACAACTTACACTACTATTTGGGATGTTCTATATAGTTAAGCGTATTAAATAATAATGTTGCCTACATTGAATACGGAAACACAATTTTTGGTTGTTCATTTTTATGTTACCAAGAGAATATAATTATAGTCCCAAAAAAAAAACATATTGAATTTTTTTTTATATTCTTCACTACTCAAAAACTCATTGTTGGAACACAAAACTATAATATACAACTACTACAGGACAAGGATGTCACAAATAATTTATTTTAATTAAGTACTTTAAAAATCTTTACCTTCCTTGTCCCCTTCAGTTTGATTGAGTGATCTTTTACGCTTTTTGGAACTTACTACGCGTTCTGAATTATCAGCAATATTTTCTGTAACTATTTATAATATTAAATTAACGTAATAACCTTAAAAGGGTAATGTTAATAACAGATAGGTATTTAAAAATATGATGTTGGTTTAATATAATTATTTGGTTCACAAGCAAAGTTATACAAAGAACGGTTGAATACCTTTATCTTTTGAAGTCTCATTTTGGTTATGAGATAATTTGCTTTTATTCTTTTTGCGGTTTGGATTATTATCATTGGGTTTCAACACTGAGTCCCTTGCATTATCTGTATGATCAAAATAGTGATAAATTAACCCTTTATAGCTATTACAAGATATAGAAACTAATGCTTAACTTTTAATTATATATATAAATAAAGTTTTTTATTTAACATCAGAGTGACTAAGCATAAGCAAATATATTTAATCACTTCTAGTTTGATTTTTTTAGGTACAAAATAAAAATAAAAAATGTTTGTCACTTTTGGTTCGAATAATGTAAAAATGTCCTCTTCTTCATTAAACAATGTTTGTGTTTAAATGTTATATATTATTATGAACCAATATTTAAATTAATTGATCTTATCAACTTACCTGTATCATTAATAACCCTAGGCTCTGAAATCTTAGCTTTCTTCTTTTCACTTTTTGGCGTTTTAATCAATGATGTATTACTGGCAGCACCTTAAAAAAATTTATGTTGTATATTAATTTTTTATAAGAAAAGAGTATATTAAAATAATATTTCAATAAAAGTAAGAGTTTAGAAAAACATTAACTTACCTTTGCTATTAGGTTCTTCAGTTATTTCAGATTTTTGTTTCTTGGAACTATTTAAAATGCTGTGATCATTTTCAGTTGTGACATCGTTAGCTGAAAAAGTAAAATAGAAGGATGAATAAACTTGATAGTTTTACTAAATTACAAGTAAGACATTTTATTTACATAGTCAATTTAAATGCGTCTTGTTACTTATTAAATTCGATGCGCTTTTGAAAAAGTAGGAATAGGCTTAGGTAATATGTAGATCTGTGCTAGAGGTATCCCCGCCACACTCATGTCTACCGTGAAACAAAATACAAACGTGCTTTATACCCGTGAACTTTGATAGCAAATAAATACAAGTACATCATAGTCTTCATGGGTGTTATCTAATCAACATACGATTTTAAACTGGCCTTACTACTTTTTGTGATTTTGCAGTATTTAAAATATATGTGAATGTATTTTGGCAGCGGTACTACTTAACATTAGGTAGCCTGTATGCTAGTTTTGTCCCATGTGATTTGCTACTATTTACTATAAAATAAATTTTTATAGTAACAATAACAATCGCTTATGATTTAATATTATCATAGAAAGAAAAAGATACTTACAGACTGGTTGGTCCAGTTTTGATTCTGACAGTATTTTCTTCTTTTTCTTTTCACTTTTTGGTGTTTTTGAAATAGATTTGTTTACAGATATCTCTAATTCACCTGAAATAAAGGATCAATTTTTTAACGTTCATTATATATGTTAGCTGGCAAGTATATCACTTTTGTACTTGGATGTTTGGTTTACATTAACATGGAATGTGATGATTAGACTTTTAAAACTTCTAAGTCACCCATCTTATGATTTATTTCAGAGTTAAAGGTAGGCGTAAGTACCTATTTACTAACCTGCAACAATATTTTGCTCATCAGTGTCTTGTAAGTCAGGTTGTTTTACTGTATTTAAATTTATAATAACGTTTGATGCAATATTGTTATCCGATTCATCTGTAAAACATAGCAACGAAAAATTATTTATAAGAAAAGTTGTGATTTATTAAGAAATGGAAGTAATTAATTTCTTTTTTTACTTGTGTTTTCCGCCGATTGAGATTCTGACAACTTTTTCTTTTTCTTGTCGCTCTTCGGAGTTTTTGCAACTGACTTGTTTAAAGAGATATCTGCTAAACATAATAAATAAAATTATTAATAATTATTAATTTTTTTATTTTACATTTTGATTAATTTCTTTTGTTATTTCAAGATATTGATAAGTATATTACTTATTTGTGAAACATTTAACATTGCCTCATGGACTAAATTATAATTAAAAGAACCTGTTTGTTCCATGTTTATGGGTGATTCTGATATTTTCTTCTTTTTCTTGTCACTTTTTGGAGTTTTTGTAATGGATTTATTATGCGTTGAAGTAACTGTCTTATTAAATTCTTCTTCAATATCAACCCTTTGACATTCTTTTTCTAATATACTCTTATTAGAAACTTCAACTGGGGGATCGGAATCAGAATTTTCACCTGGAAAAATATATAAATAAATAAAATACAGACATATCTTAGTAGTATTAAAAAAAATGTTCAAGCTTCAAAATAGGGCAATAAAAAGAAATTGTGGTCATACCATGTTCCCTGAGATCACTCACATTGAGTGGCTTTTCAACCTCTTTACAACCATAAGAGCCGGTTTTGTCTACAAAGAATTGTATGTCCGTATCGGTACCTGTAAATAAAATTATTTAGAAATGTAAGTTTAAGTTGGACTGGACATAATATTATATCATACATAAATATATGTCATACATACATTTTATCATTATATATTTAACTTAATGGCATACTAATACTAGGGACTATAATTTCTGTGTTTAATATTAATAATAAAGTAAATATCAGCTTGTCAGAAGTATAATAAATAATGCTAACGGTCATGGAAAAATTTAACAATTAGCATTAGTTGGTATTTTTAAATAGGTATTGTTTGAAACTTCAATAATCCATAATGGAGTAGTGCGTTAAAGCATGGTCTAGAAATGAGCTGAAGGTTGATACAGAACGTCAGGTCATGATAGTTTTCAATGGGATTCAACTGGAAGCATACACTTCAAGACAAAAAAAATAAGTTAAGGATTGACTGAGTTTTGGAGTAACAAACATAAAAAAAAATACCCACAAATTGAGAACCTCTGTTTTGTTTTGAAGTTGGCTAACAATAAGAGAAAAAAATAGATACATACCATCTTTCCTGTGGTCGTTGGATGAATTATTAAGTGATTTGTTTTTCTTTTTTTTCTTATTAACACTATCTGTTGTAAACATATTTTGTGTTCCTAAAATAAAAGATAAGTTATTACTCTCTTAAGTAAAAAATTTCCTACGCCTACAGGATAGAATTTTAATTGTGATTTATAAATTATTGCCAGTTTTATTTTGAATTATTATAAAAAAAAAAAACAAATCTATACCAGAATCTTGTACAATTTTAGTTTTGCCCAGACTTTGCTTTAGTGGTATAAAACTATCGTCATCATTAGTTTTATTGCTGTTTGGCTGGTTTTCACTGCTATCTTCATAGAATAACAGATTTAAATCGATTGAATTTGATGATTCATTGTCACTGCCGAGATTGCTATTTTTATGTTTTGATATAGAATTATCATTTAAAGACTTCCAGTTCGTTTTCGAGTCAATTTCATCTTTGTCATGTTTTTTGTTTAACGTTTTTGGTTTAGTTTGCGTAAGGTTCAGTTGATCGACAATGGCTATTGTGGTCTTTTTAGTTTTCTTATTTACAGGAAGGGAAATATCACCAACTTTTGTTTTCCTACTAATATTATTTTTGTTTAGTTCATTGAGAATGGAGTCATAATTTTGAATATGTACATTGTCACTACTATCTGAACTGTCACTTGCATCGGAACCCAAAGGCTCGTGTCTCACGCTTTTTTGTGATTCATTTCGGCTGTCTTCCTTTTCGTCTATATGTTCTGTGTCAATAAATTTCACAGAATCATTTACTTTACTTTTTTTGGGTGTCACTAGTTCTTTTTTAATATCTATTGATAAAGGATCAATATCCTCATTTACAATTTCCTCATTAATAGTAATTTCGTTTTCATTGATTCCACTTTCATTAGTTATTGATTTAGATAGACTTTTATTTTTTATATTGTCTAATGCTTTGTCTACACTAGTTTCCTGACTAGAATCTAATCTCATTCTCTTATTTTTCTTTGTGTTCACTTGAATATCTTCGTCCGAGGATTCTAGTACTCTATGTGTTTTCTTTACTTTAAAAGCTTGCGATTTGATACATTCGTTCGACTTATTTAGTTTATGTCTTGCCTCAAACATTTCTCTTGATGCATTTTTCTGTTCTTTCATTTTACGTTCGTCATATTTTTTCTTAGATTTTGCAGTCATTATAAGTTCGTTATCACTCATAGATAAATCATCACCAGAGCCATCTAATAAATCCTCGTCTTCGTCATTAGAGCTCACTACAAATGAGTCCTTTTCGTAATCTGTGTCATAAGATAATTCATCTTCAGTTGGCAAGGTTTCTCCTTTCTGTAAGATTTCGTTTTCTCTTTCATAACGCTCTTCATCCTCATCTTTACTGTCACCTGATTCATAATCATCGCTTGCTTCCTCGGCTTCATCATCAATGAATTTACTTTCTTCTTGTTCTGATTCTTCATCTGTTACAGATTCTTCTGACTTATTGGGAGTATTTGAAGATTTCGAATCATTTTTTTTGTAGCTATTGTCTATTTTACTCGAAGTATTAGATGTTATACCTGAGGTGTTTACTTGAATTGCAAGGCTTTTTAAACTTTTTTGTTGAAGTGGGGTACTAGTCTTATAATTAGACAAAAGTTTTTTTTCCTCATGGTCCTTGTCTTCTTTAGTCACATTCAGTGCGTTATAAGATTTTGAAATATTTTCAGTACATATTTGTGGTGACTGCATAACATTGTTTTCATTTGAAATATCTTTTAGTTCTGAAAGCACCAGAGTGCTCTTATTTTCATTAGATGTTTTTTCAAGGATCTGTGACGAAGACAATGAAAGAGATGGTTTTCTGTTTTTACTTTCCTCATAGATAGTACATTCCATAACCTTATCCTTGCTATTTAAATTTAATATTGGCGTGTCTTCTGCTTTTTGTTGCAGTACATTCACATTATCAGGTATAGTTACATCAACATCCATAGGTTCACAGCTATCATCTTTTAAATCACTTTTATTACCCATACTTTTCTCGTAATTATCTTTCATACAGTCAAAACTACTTTGATTCTCCTTCTGTAATGACATATCTTGTTTATCAATAATGGTTTCTAATACTTTAGGGACACACTGATCTTCATCAATAGCATTTTTATCTGTATGTAAGTTTTCTGAATTACAATTAGAATCATTGATGTACACCAAAGTTTTTATTGTATTGCCAGGTTCTATCGCAAACAAACTTGCTATTTCAGCAGTTGACAGCATCTTCCCTTGACTTGAAGAATTATCTTTACTAATTTCTTCTTGCATTATAGAATCATCTTTTACATTTTTTTTCTTTTTTAAGGACAAAAATCTTGTTCCATTTTTATAGGTACTTAATAAGTCAGCATTTCTTGAATCGCTTAATAAGCTATTTCTCTTTTTCTTTATAGTCTCACTATCACTAAAAAAGTTGTAATCATTTAATTCAGGTGCAGATTGATTTGTCCATGATTTAGTTCTGTTTCTTATACTTTTTGCAGTAATGGAGTCTGTTATTGCTGAAGTGCTCTTATTTATAATGTTTAATGTTTTCTTCGGTTCTGTATTTAGTTTTTTAAGTAATTCTGAATTGGATTCTGAAAGATTACTCTGATTCATTTCATCAAGGGCTGATTTAGTAACATTATTTTCATTATTATGTGGAGGCAACTTTTTTAATACTTCCTTTTCTTTATCAGATGTGTTATGCTCTTCTAAACTATTTATATCAGTACTTTTAGTTTTATCATCTATTCTATTATTGACATTATTTTTGAGACTTAGTCTAGGACTTTGTCGAAGACCACTTGGAGAATGATTATGTTTCATACTTTTTCCAAGACTTTTTGGACTTTTTTGAGTAGTGGATTCATATTCCTCCTCAAGAATCATCTCTGTAATTTGTTTAACAGCTGGTTGTGGTTCAGCTGAAATAAAAAGTAAAAAAATATATTTGCTGTAATTATAAAAATATTTAAACAAAACTACTATACATTCAAGTATGATTCATGATGATAATTTAATTTTTACCAAATTAATATCTCTCACACTATGTTAAGCTTAATCAATTGTTTTATCTGTTCGAGTGAGTAGAGTTTATCTTTATTAAATACATAATAAATAAGCCACCTTGTTCAATATTTGATGCAGAGTCTTTTCGAGTACGTCTGGTTTGCCTAGCAGGTGTAAGTGTAGCTTCATTGTCGCTGCCTGAAAATAAACATCAGTAGTTCATTTATGTGTATTTAATTTTTAAGCAGCATACTCTATTTGAAATTTTCAGTACAAGTTAAACTTGAAGTTGTTTTAGGATTTTTCCATACAAAAGTAATATTAATCAGTTCTGTGTATATTTGTATTTTTGAGAAATTAATTTATGAACATATTATTATATTTATATCAAATTAATAAAATATTTGAAAGAAAGAAGGATAGAAATTTTGGTAAATTTTTTGTAAGATAAACTAATATTTTAAAAATTAAATCACTAAAAGAGCTTTTAAATTTTGAGTTATGTTACATTACATGTTGCTTCCAATAGATTGACACTAAAATCAATACTGCATCTGGTTATAAACTTCTTGTTAATAAATTATACGTTTCTAATATGTGGTTGGGTTCTGAGGGTAAGTTATAACCACCTATGGATATGAATAATGCAGAGTTGCCATATTTGGAGATCTACTTTAATGCTTTTTACATTTTCAAGTTTTAATGCTTTATTTTTCACAACAATGAAATATTAAAACTTCATGAGGACAAGAAAGAATCTAATTCTCAAAAATCTAATCTATGATGTCTTTTATTTTACTCACACCGGCATACATACCTACTTGAGAAGTTCTTCGGGAAGCTCTTCTGGCTCTTGGTGTGTCAGGTGCTTGTGTTGTCTCTGATACAATACTAGTATTAGACTTAATTCTGGCACTGCGTCTTGATGGAGTCACAGGTTTCTCTTCAACTGGTTCTATTTCCTTCAGAGCAATTCTTTTCCCTGTCTTTTTTGAAGTAATGTTTTCTGGGACTGAAATTTTTAAAAACATAACATGAAGGAAAGAGGAAAAATAACTTTCAATTGCATATATTTGCAATGTACAAACTATGAAGAAACTGGACTCCATTTCTAAACTGAATCTCACACCTCTCGCTTTTATAAAAATGATACATTGTTAAGCGTGAATCACTTACTGCAATACACTATAAACTTTGCGAATCTTACACTTCTAATGAGTGAAAAAAATATGTCTTGCTTGAGCTGTGTCTACTATAAAACTGTAATAATAAATATAATAAATAATATCTATTATGTCTAAAGCTTAATATTATAGTGACTACATCAGTTAGCCTGCCTGTTGCTTTTTCTTCTGTATATAAAAAAAAAAACTACCATTTTCATCTATTAGATCCAGCTCAGGTTTAGTAGTCCGCCTATTGCCTTTCTTTGTGGGTGTATTTGCTGCTGGAGACGAGTTTACTTCATCACACCGCTCTATAGACAACATCATTCTACGACGAGTCAGTGGTGCTAGTGTAAAAATACAATGGAGATTAATAATAAAAAAAATGAATTATAATTTTTTTTTAAATATCTCTCATACTAAATAATTTATATTACATTTTAATATAAGGTTTCACAGAACATAAATGTTGCAAACATATGTGCATATTCATATTTTATTAATGAATACTCACCTATAGTTAGTACCAAATGTGATGAAATTAAAGTATTTACAAGGCTTTTTTATTTGTAGTACCTCTAATAGTTCTTGTACCTTTAACAGAATCTTAAATAATTTTTTTAAAATATAATTAGGCTTGCGTTTGACTTCAATCACGCCTGATGGTAAGTGAGACAGAGTCTTAGGTGTAAATCTACGTACGTATGTACGAACCACATAGGTATGTAAAACACATGGCAAGTATGGCAACTCTCCTTTGTTGTAAAATATTGTGAAATACTAAACAAATAATTTTCATATTATTATGATTATTAACAAATCCGCGCTTTTGAAAAGCCAGAAACCTAAGTAGTTTTAAAATTAGGCCGGCGTAAAGTAAGATCGAGTGATGATTATATTGATGAATTTTATTTATTAATTTAATTAGGAGATCCTCGTTTATTGGAAGACCAAATGAGTTTAAGAAAAAAAATTTGTCTTTGTTAATTATATAAATTGCATAAAAACCAAATAACATTCATGATTACAGTTTATCGACTTAAAATGAACATTGATATCACGCATTTTCAGGTACGCAGCGTGTTCTTAGACACGTACAATGCAACAAAAAACCTAATTACATACCTCTAACACCACCGTCTTCGTCCATATTCAGTGTATTTTTCGCTTTTATTGTTCTAATTCTAATAAGTTCAAACACGTGTGAGTGACCAATACTTTTAAATCCACACTTTGAGCTTGAAGTTCCCAAAACGTCGCAATGGTCGAACAGCTGTTAGGACGCCGCGAACTGTCAATTCAAAACCGAAGCGAGTGAAGCGACGCATAGATTTTCAGTACTGGTAACACACGACACACATATCCGGTTGAAGAGTGGGGTACATGTCACAGAGTGTACAAT
>DWQL01002138.1:0-10258 GCA_018231265.1 Noctuana haematospila
CGGTTGTGGGGAGAGATCCGTGCCCAGCAGTGGGACATAAAAAGGGTTGAAGGCAATCCCCAAAACCGATCCACTGCCAATATATTAACAGCAATTAAGCATTCAGAACACATGATTTTAAGTGATGCCGCAATTAACTTGTCCTCCGTTAACTACACTTTCGTACATACCTCCTTCACGTACCTCTTTACCAATGACCACTTCGATTTGATATGAATTCTGTATTAGCTAATAGCACATTATTATGCATTCGAGTCAGCCGACTCAAATGATGAAACCAGTATAATACAAACTGCTTTTAATAGCACTTAGAATGGATCAGATGCACCGAGTGGAGCTTTTTGTTCGCTATAAAACGACTACTGCCTATGAATAATGAATGTTCTATCAGGGTTTTATTGTTCTATCAGGTAAATATTGGAAGGAAACAAATTAAAAATGTTTATTACAATTTTTAATAATACAAAAACAAGTAGATACCTAGGATGATACCATGAACGCAAACGAAAACAGAAAAGAAAGCTTAAGAAACTTTGTTTTGAAAAACTTATTACAATAAAGAAGCTTTACGTAAAAGAAACGTAAATACGTACACGTGTCGCGAACAAGCAGCGCACAGTTAGCCGAATGAAAACCTTTATAACTTTAAAAAATTCCTTATTATTATTAGCTAGTACTTTTTTATCTTTTTTCAATCTTTTTTTTACCTCAACTGTCGGTGAACCGATCGGGATGACTCTTTTTTTATTTGAAAGCTGATGCTTCCCATTTCAATTTGATCCAGTTTTGACAACGGCATCCATGAGAAAACTACATAAGTCTTAAATTTTCATTATGCGCGCGACAATTTTAATGACGGTTTTTATCGTAACACGAGTTATAATGACACTTTATCAAATTACCTATTCAGTGTTAAAATAAACCATGAAATTCTTATTAGAACCAAAACAACAGAATGTCGCAGCAGTGATAAATATGCTTATGACATTATCATGACATGACACGGGTGCTGACGTGCTGACGCGGACGTGTGGACGCGCTGACAGCCCTACGCTAACCGGATGCACAGTTTAAAGGGCACCACGTCGATAAGATGGTACTGGAGGGTGAACGACCGCATCGCACCTCGATAGATCTCTCATTAATCGTTTCCTTATGCGGTGAGATGGCGGTAAGATTACTGCGATTGCGCCTCTCCGGTTTGTTTCTTATTAGCCGTCAATATTCTGTTGCCTGACCTTTACGGAATTTGTAGATGGGATTTATTAATCCAGCTTTGTATGAGGCATTCTATGTGGTGCTGGACTGATATTGTTACATCTCTTTATAATTATCAATTTTATTTATAATCTGTATTCAACTACACTAAAGACAGATTATTCAAAGGTTTTAAAATTTTAGAAGGTTTTCATAACACCTAAACCACATTTAAAAGTAAAAAACTTGGCACTCATTACAAGGTGAAGAAATTCTCTGCCCCATTGACTCAGGACAACTTCTTTCTTAGGGGAACTTAACACTTCACTACTACTTTAGTGCAGACAGATAGAGGAATTGCCTGCTTTAGTATTTTCCCGTGAAGTGCAAGTTGGAATTGTTCAAGACTAGAATCCAATTTTGTCTTCAGGTGAGATTGTAGGAAATCATACCTGTGGCAGAATACTAATTGCGTACGATAAAGATTTGAATTTTGATGATTTTAATTTTTTATTCTAAAGAGGGAACCATGAAGATACATATTACACATGATTAAACAAGATAAAGAAAATAAAGCGTTTTTCGACTTCACTTTTTTCCATCAATCTATAAGTAACATTTTTTCCCTAATACCTATCTAAAAAAGGAAATTACAGCGTAAATTTTTTTTATTAAACCAAAAATCAGGGGTGCTTTAATGAAATGATATTGATCCACTGCTCCCCATCACGTCACGTCGCAGAACTATTCTATTTTTAAATGCGTGCGAAGGAATTTAATCGGCGGCTTTCAAGCGGATATTGCGTTCGCTGGAGGCGTCGCATGAGACGGATTATTATGTCAAAGGAACATGACGCTCAATGGAATGTTCTCATTATTCTTTTGTCAGTAGCGTCGATGTTTGGCTTTTAATTATACGTTGGCACTTTATTATATTTTTTATCTCTCGAGAAATGTAACGATACAAAAGAAAGGTTCAATCTACTGTCATGGATTTTTTGCCACGAATGAAGGCAGCGTAGTATTAAGTCGCCAAACTGTTCAAGATTGTAATTGAAAGGTGGCAGGAGGCGCAGAAAATGTTCTTTTTAATACAGCGTAACCGGAATATGAAAACTTAAGGATATTAGAAAATATTCATTACACCAAGTAATTTGTTACAATGAGGTCTGTTATAGGCACAGCAGTTAGGTTGGTCTAAAATTCGTTTTAACAAGGTAGATAAACTTGTATACTAACCTCAACATTGCAAACTCTACTTACCCTCTAGGAATTTGTAACACGGTGTAATGAGAACTTTGCAGGATTCTCGTATACAAACTTAATACATATTTCGTTTCTCTGTGACAGGACAGTCAAGGAACCATTTTTTTTCGTTTCCCATCAATTGTAACTTACATTAAACAACAGTGATTGTCTCAAAATAATTTGAACGTGTTTATACACGAATGTGGCTCTTATGTGTGATGTATTGGTTGGATTCTTACGTTACATCAAGGTTATAGGTTGACAAATATCGTTACACACGTACATTATACGTTATACACAAGTTAATTATATATATTATAGAAAAATTTATTAGACAATACGAAACAATACCCAATAAAATATTGTGGTACATAAAATATTTTACGTTCCTATTCAATCAGCGATCACGAATTCAAATGAAGGATAATCAAATTCATCTCTTGTTGTTCTAATGAGTCCTTTACAAATGTTTCCAATGGAGTTTAAATCAGGGCCGTAAACATTTGTGTTACAAAATGGACAAGAAATGCAAATATTTATCTTACAATAACATCAATACCGGAAAAGACGTATACCTACTTTGTTTATTTTTATATTTAGGTACTTCTTATTACTTATTCTATTACATAATGTAGAAATCAGGGTGTAATATGGCGATGCTCCCTCCGATGAACGTAGGGAATTACCTGCACTAGTTAATTTAGCAAAAGGTAAATTAAGGAATGGCGCCGGCGTTTAAAATATGAAACAATAATTAATAACCGCGTTTAACTTTGCTAGTTTAGTGGAGGGTCGCGGAATTAAAAGCAAACAGTTATTCCCCAAGGCACTGTCAAAAAGACACCACCAGTTGTGTTATGCGACTTATAGTCGGTGGAAATCAATGTAGTAAGTATATTTTACCGTTCACTGTTGTCCGCAACACGAAGTTGCGACAAGCTGCCGAGATGATAATAATTATAGAGCTCTCTTTAAATAAGAAACGATAGCAACTCCTTACTAACTATACATAAAAATATAGAATAAAATAAAATAAATCTGTATGAAAAATGAAAACAGCATAAAGCTTAGAAAAGCTGTCACTCCTTTAATCGTTGGTTTAACGAAACACCGACAAAAGTAGGTGATGGTCGAAGGGACCATTTGTCTTCCCTTCGGTACAATTACTGACACACAAGTATTTCTTGATATATTAATTGCTCACGGCCGGGTATAAATAATATACCGTAGGATAAAAATAAATAAATGAAATATATTTAAAGTAATGACGTTAATCTTACCAGATATAATAATATAGTACAGGTATAAGATGAATAGCTCTCATTTGTTCAATAGAATTGCACACATCGTTTTGATTTTAGATACCTAAGGTTTGATTAACAAATAAATTTTCTATAGTAAAATATAGTATGAAAAATAACTTTTATTTCTGGTTAAGAAACAAAGTGTTTTTTACACTAGCGTACTAGGTACAACACATCGGGACGCAACAGGCAGATTAATCCGTCGCTCCGTCGGTCCCTTATTGTGTGTTCTTGTGTGTTCCTTTTGTCCCGTGCGTGCATCAGACAAATGTCGTGACAAATGTGCTCCGCCCACGGCCGCGGCAGTAAGCCGTGACTGGATCGTGATATGTTTATTTAATGCATGCCTTTGATATTATGAGCTTTAAAGTTAAAGCGATTAATCCTACACTCTTAGTGGCACTACTTTTTGAAGAAATAGCGGACTTGCATAGTTGCATACTTACGAGTACACACGGATCGAATACAGAACCTCATATTTTTGAAGTCGGCTATGAACAATAGCAGGGAAATGCTTTTACTCGTACATACTCGTAGCTCTATTAGGTAGGTGGTACTCCTCATAGGTAGCAGCGGCGGGCGCGTAGAATTGTCTGTCGTAAGCGTCATGACTAAGTACAAAGAAAATAAAGCCCATTGAATGGGGTCAAGGCCAATGGGGACAAAGAAAATACACCTTCAATTGCACATAAATAAGATTTATGTGCAATTCTGGACCACTGTCTGTCTACGATTTAGTAAGCTAAATCGTAGACAGACAGTGGTCCAGAATTGGTAAAATCTTTGAGATTGCAATGAGCTAAAATGATCTTAAAATTAGTTATTCCTTGATTTAAAATAAGGAGACAGAGAAATTGTATTTAAAATATTTCAGCTTCATGCAAGAAGTCAAGAACATGGCCTACACACCCCAAGGCCAAGTAAGCCGTAAAGTTCCAAATTTATTGGACAAAATATATCTCCAGAGACTTGGACCGGACACGATTTATTGAGATCTCCGTGTGCCATATCACAGCTATTTTATGCCTGGGTAATCACCACAGACTCCAATTTATTTTGCATATTATTTCGCGAACGGTTATCGAGTATATTTCTGTTTCATGAGCATAACGGACAATTTAATATCTCTAACGTATATTATGCTTCCTGCATAATTATTATTTATGTTACCTCTATTTCATATTAAGGTTTAAAACAGTTTAGAATTGAATAACGTGAGAAGTTATGGTGCAAACAAATGTTAGAGAAGATTTCAGGATAAAATATTTAATACTGAGTTAATTCAAATTTTCTTTTCAAAATTCCTGTGATTTTTCTTTCAAAGATGCGATACAACGATGACGCTTCCAAGCTACTAAATAGCTACGCCTGTGTTCCAGCCTCCAGATGTTGAATTCCGATTTATTTATTAAAACGCGTGTCAGATAATTTATCTGTTTCGTCGTTTTCGAACAACGTGTAATGTAGGTAAGGTGAAACGATGGTGTTGCAGTCAAACACGGGCATAATAATATTTTAAATAATTAAATCTGGACAGAAACGGACAGCCGGATTCCTCGTATGTGGTAGAACGGTATGATACTCGTACCATATACTAACTATGCATCCATTAGTGACTGCTTATTAACAACTTCGTTCTTCTAATCAATTTCCGGATACTACGGGATACAGTAATCCAATAAAAACTTAACCCTGTAAGGCCTGTTACATACTTATCAGGAGCCGGTCGCTGCGGTTAAGGAGGAAATAACTACCTTATCAAGCTCATAATATAGCGACACGACGGTAATGAGTTACTCCGTTATACGTACCCAACACTGCTAATACGTAAACAGTAACAGTTTAACCACCCATCCATTGTATTATCCACCCTACACCTCAGAAAATAAATATTAATTTCGATTGCTATACTCGTCAGATTTTCATGGTGTGGATATTTCGCTGCATACAACTTTAAACCACATTGCCTTGTCTTAACGTTCAGTTTCAGATAAATGGGTGTACTTATTCATCACGCCGAGACTAGGTTTTACGTACATGTGCTGTGGGAATGAGTACTTCACTTCTTCGACCACCTGTAGTATTTGCTGGAACTCGTAAGTCTTATGGCTAATGACATAAGTCTTAAAATAAATTGTATCGCTGAATAACGGAAAATTCATTAACGAGCGCAAAAGTAATTTTATTGAAGCTTTTGGGGGTTTGGTTAAGTGCTCGGCTATTTTTACTTCTCAAAAGTTACAAAGAAATAGCAGGTGAGAATGCTGGAAATCTGAGAAATATGCCAAAAGACTTGCTTCAGGGCGAGTTATGAGGGCACCGGTTGTGCCTATATCCGGGTGAACTTTAATAACTACCATTAACACTACCAATATTTTTTCTTTTTGCGACCATTCCACATCCTGAGTAACCAATCGTTTAAAAAGTGAAAAGTTATTGATAGCAGAAGTAAATATATCAGGAATTACCTGATGATTTCTTTGTGGGAGTAAAACAAATCGTAAGCGGCCCTAAATATTTTACTTTCAGAAATTAAAGTCAGTAAATATTTACCCAATAACGGATTCCATGACGCCACGTGTTTAAGCACGGGCCTGACTAAATTGTTTCTGAATCATTTATCGGCTTTTCGCGGAATTATTTGCCGAAACAACTTCGATAACATGTAAATTGTTGTGTTATTATCACGTACGATGCGTCCTTCTACGTTCTTCTTCTTCATGCGAGATTCGGTCAGGTTTATAATGAACATTTTTGTGTCTGTTTTGAGCCGGATGACTTTGATTCATAATTGGATTCTTTAGGTACCACTGCTGTAGAGTTTCCAAAAAATGTTTTTGAACAGAATAATTAACTTCTGTCGGGAATTAGTAATCAAAAAAGTTTACATATGAATATTTTTATTTGCAGGTTCTCATCTCTATACTATAAATTATGAGAAATCATATAATTATCTAATTAATTTAATAAAAATTTCAGCAATTATGTTCTCCAACCCGTGGCCTAAAATTTATTAGGTCTCTTATTTAAGACGAGACCCGTGCCCAGCAGTGGGACTGTGACCGCATAAAACTACGATTCCTTTCTTATCGGTTCTCCGTTACATTTGCGTCAATATTGTATTGAACAAAATGTACTTAAAATGCATGGCAGTTTGAAATATGCGTCTCAGCTCCATGATAAGTGTCTTGTAGGAAGAAAGTGCAGTTTAAAATGCGGACGGAGCGCTATCCCTGCTCGTTGATATGCAGAAACTGGCGCGGGCGCGCGATTTGTGATTGTGGCGCTTGACTCAGATGTGTTATTGCTGTGTGAATAAACACGGGATTCTTGTCAGGAACCGCGAAATAAAGGCATACTTCGTGCGCTTTTCACATCTTTTTTATCATGAATTCGTGTTCATTTATGAATCGCAAACGAGCATGTAGACTTCCTAAGTGATCATTGCAACCCATGGACGCCCACGCGCCACAAGAACTTGCCACAAAACTTGCGTTACGGCGGAATAAGACGGCTGCGGTTATACTGTTAAATACATTTACCTATTATGAAATAGAATTTATTAGTTGCGAACGTTATCAATTATTTAGAATTACGAGTTTGTGACACATCTGCATGTTTTTTGGTTCAATTTAATAATAATAGAAAAGGAAAAACGTAACTTTGCCCGTGGATTATCATGACGTGAAGTACGTAATAATACTGCGTATATAATAGTTACTAGTTAGTTACGTTACTTGTGTAACCAAGACATTACAGTGACGCAATCTGCTGGTCCCTTAGTAACTTTCAGTTATTTCGCCCGTCAGTCGCTAACAGTTACGCACTTTCTTGGAAAATGTTACGTAGTAACGAAGTAATGTTATGGAGAACTCTGGAAGCTTACTTCCTTCTCCGCAAGCCGCCACGTCTCGGTATGATCGGTTAATAAAATAGCGAATTTATGGCCATTTTATACGTCAATTCGCCATAACATGTTTATTTTCGGATTGATTGGCACGCTACGGAACCAGTTGTTTATGGAAATTCAGTTAATTGCGTTTGTTTATATTTAGTTTCATTGGTAATATTATTAACTAGTGCTCATGTGATGGCCGTTTTAATGGTATGAGCTTACTTCTTGGAAATATAAATGTGGCGCATTTGTTAAAGAACTTGATTGGTTACAGAGATACTCATCGGAGATAAAGGACAGTAAGTTTGCTTCCCTGAAGATAAATTTACCACAGCGCTGTACTAATTTCTAGTAGGTAGTGTTGCCAAACCGGAGAGCAAGCGTGTCACATCATCAATCAAAGCCTAGATCAGAGGATGCGGAGTGCTCTTTACGAGCTATTCGGAGCGTCGTTACACTTTAATGTCAACTAATTATCTCTAATGGCCACTTGCACATAAATGTATGGCTATGTAAATTTATGGCAACTAAAAATTATTTAAATTATGCAGCTCTTTTGGGTGGACACGGGTTCGGTCGTGTAATGATTTTGTTCTTCTTATTTAAGCGTGCAAGTCACGCCAACATTGCACAGTTTTCCATTGAATTCTCTTAACGAAGAGGTCTTTTGTTGAAGGCTAACGCGGGTTGTGTACTTTGTAAGCTGTGAACTACAGTGTCCATTAAAACTATCAACAAACATAGAATGGACAGACTTGTACTTGCAGAGAGATGCATCATTCGTTCGCGGTAAAAGGTCTAGGTAAAAGGTTAATATTTTAATATTGAACTAGACTATAGAAAATTCAATTATAATAAATTCTACTGTAAATACACACACAACTAGTTGTTGGTCAAAACACGTAAATCCTTAACCTTTGTTGTACAAACGGAATCTCTTGTGTGACTTGAAAGGGCGACCCGAGCCTGCGGCAACTGGCCAACACGGCTGCGCCTGAAATATGATAATAGCAAACAGACAGATAAGGGTACCTATCCACCAGATGTGGATCCACCAAATTACCCAATCAATTTTCAAATCACACACCATTTCAAAACGCAAAGCTTAGCTTTCTTATTATATGTATATATATCTCTGGTGGAAAAACACATCGGATGAATAAAACTAGTTACTCGTAGCCCTGATTCTTAATAGAGCGCCGGATGAAAATATTTTTGACGATCTTGTTTTTAAGGTTTTTATATTTTAAAGCGAAGGTTCCTTCTGGATATGAACGCAATAACAAATTAGTAAGTCATGTAGTTAGCTTTACTCTTTAATCAGCCTTGGACGATCTAGTAAAAAAACATATTTAGTTCTTGTATTTGTATCGCCATGCATTATTCTATGACGTAAAATAAATATAATTAAAAAAATTTACAGCGGTAAAAGTGTACTCCTTAATGTTAAATATGAAGACAAGTACATACCTACCCTTTAAGAGAATGTTGATTATATGATCAATCACTCTTGGTACTTAATGTCCCACTACTGGGACTAAGGCCATAAGCCACCACGATGGTCTAGCGCGGGTTGGAGGGTCTCCTACTGCTATTAGAAAACAATTTGTACACACAAGTGTAACATTAACAGCTTCATTTTAATTCAATGAAATATAGTTAAATACTTTACAAAGTTCCTGGAAGTTTTAATTAATTTACTCAAACGCAAACAAACGAAACAACAAACATTCAAAAATATTCAACTCACCGCCCAAAATAGAGCGGGAAAGCAATTTAAACTTAGGCAATGGGTATATTATTTGCTTTAATAAATTACAGGCCCCTACAATTCCACCTACAGCAAATTGTTCACTTTTTAAAGAAGATTCTTGTTTCCATTTTCAAAACGAAACAGACGTAATTGACGGTTAAAATAGGTTGAAATAATATACTTAGTCGTAGACATATTCGAACAGTGAAATGAAAAAAAATATATTCGAGAAAATTAAAATGAAAGAATTAAGACGAAACGCGGTTTGAGAGACATTTAAAGAATACTGTTAGCCTCTTCTTTGAATCTTCTCTACGGTCTGTGCCTTATGTAAAAAGCGATGTCCGACTATACATTCGGTTTCCGCTTCAAGGCACCACCTAATAAATCTACCCTGCATTCCATTGAAGGTATACTGAAAATACGAGCGTATTATTATTATGTATAGGTAGGTACTTTACGCCCCTTTTATCGAGGTCAGAACCGAGGTTAATAAATTGAAGGCCTTAATCAAGAAGCTCAGTAATCCTCTGGAGTTTTTACGGCCCGTAGTGAAAAGTAATGAGAACCAGCGATATACAAAAACATGCCTATCAAAATATAGTTATTTAAAATATCTACTGTTTCTTTGTGAAACATTTAAGGTATGATATTATATTACATTTTTAATCCGTACGGCTGAAATGAAATGACGACCCGTGTTGTAGTGGTTACCACGCCAGTCCACCATTGGAAAGGTCCAAGGTTCGATCCCCGGCGGGGCAGAAATTTAAGTGAATTTAGATTTCTGTTATCGGTCTGGGTGTTTGTGTCTTTGTATGTGTCCATGGCATCCACGACACAGGGAATCCTAGTGTGGGG
>DWQL01002139.1:0-10258 GCA_018231265.1 Noctuana haematospila
GTAAGGCGATTAAAACTGTCACGTTTTGGATATTTGACCAGAGCTAGTATGTAAATTTGTAATATATTTTACAATTGAACAGTTCAGAAATAAATTGGAACTTACTCAGTCTATAAATAACATTCTTACCAAGTCACATTCTTTCATAATTCAACGGACCCTTATTATTCCAATCCGAAGATCATACATTAATCAAATGTAGGTGCCTACCCACATAAGAACCGGTTTAGTACAAAGGTGGTCAGTTTTATACAGTTAAAATAAAATAATAAATAAGCAAGAACATTATGTGAGATTTATTTCGAAGAAAAAAGCGATGTAAGAGCCAGGTCTTGTCGCAGTATGTTTATAGTCGGGCCGGTGTCGGCCTCACAATATACGACTCTAAACTCTAATTAATGCTACGCCTTCGTTCTTCGAGATATATTATTGTGCTCGCGGCAAGGTCCTTTTAACATGCTTTTTGTAGTTTCAAGATTAGAAATAAATGATTGCTGCCTACCAAACCTTTTATCTCGTGAATTATCTCGATTCGACATACAAATGCCTTTAAAGAAATACCTACACCTCTCTTAATTAAATGAAGTAGTATAATATAAAAACAATGTAAATGCGATTAAGATACAGCCATTTTTCTTAAAGTAGCTGAATATTCGGTAAAATTATTTAGTTTGGTTAAAACAGTTAACTTACAGGTGAATGCGCCGTGTACCAGAAAATAATCTCCCCACAACTACAATACGTTCGAGAATAATGGAACCCAGCTGACGGGAGGTGCCATAACGTCCGTTGTCATGGCAACGGTGCGAAGGGTGGCCAACCTGCCTAGCTAACGTGTTCCAAATACTAACAAAAAGCAACAAAACTCACCCCTCTGCCAACTGATTCAGACTCTATGTTTCTCTACAGAGAGATCAATTTTAAATGAAAGTATGCTGTAGTTTCTATCTTTTATTATTTTAGTTGGGCCATTGGGACGCACGCATTGTATTTTAGGTTCCATCTTTAATTTTTAAAATTAGAATGGCTGTCCCTATCTCCTTTCCTCGCCTCTTGGTTCTAAATTTAAACTCTTCTAACCGCACTTGCATAATTATTCTATTGTCTATTTATGACACTTTAAACAGTTTTTAGTTTGTTGTAATAAGCATGGGCCGTAAATGTTGTAGCGGCAGTAAAAATGCAGTTACGGAAATTTATGGCTCATATAAAATGTATCCATCTTACGGTTGAATCACGATATTTATACATCGCACATTATAAAAAATTTTGGGAAAGACATTTAAAGGATTTCAAGTCTGCGTAACTTGGTTAGTAACGTTTTTAATTAGGTAGGTTTGTACAACAAAAAAAACAGGATGTTGTTTTTGTAAAAGTGATCCTTTGTTCGCAGCTTAAATAAATGCAATTAAATAAAGTTAACCACCTGTCAGTAAGTAATATATTTTAGGTAACAAAATGGTAAAATGGTAGATGTAATTAAAGTACCAATTACAGTCAGCACTTAATTGGCACGTACATTACCTTTAAACGCTTGGGTACTCTAATGATATAAATCATACGATTAAAAATATTTTATCAGCAACTAAATTGCTTTTACCTTTCTGTATTTGTACCTATTCATATAATGATTTTTCCACTTGAATTAATATCTAAGGTTATTAAGGGACTTTCTACTTTCCTACATCAAACGATACTGTCGTTTTTAGGTCTGCATATAATATATGCATATTATTATCATAATTAATTGATATAAGCACTCGTAAATCCTTGTCAAATTGTAATGGATAACTTTTTTTTTATATAGGTACTAAAACCAATCCTCATTTCGCAGGTCTGCTGGTACATAGGTACCTATATATAAAATAACCAATGCCTACACTTGCACATACTTTCCATTGCATTTATTTAAATAAACAGTTTCTTGTGTAGGTACAGAAAAAAAAACATTTTTAGTAGGTACATACATAAAACATTCAAATTAACTGAAGCACACGATAAAGGTTTTGCATAATAAAGTGAATGCATATTTTCATTTCAAGGAATTTATTAGTCATACTTGCCTGCCTAAATCTTAAACCACGTTGAGTAAGCCCATCGTCTCATTGGCAGCGAGAACAACGAATGAGTCCAAAATTATATGCCGAAATATTATATTTAAAAGGTTTTCAAAACTGGACATAAAATTAGAAAAGTACCTAATATTTTGTATAACCTACCTACCTTTTAAATCTAGATATCTATTTGTATACTTTACAAGCATGAAACATTTCATATTAAACATAATAATTAAGGAGACGAGATAGTCCATATTTGATTTGCTTTAATTTTGGGCGACCTGAAACCATATACCTAGTGACTAAGTAATTTACAAAAAAAATACATACATAATTAAATTAGTATGTATTTATTACTATAATAATGTTAATGGTATTATCGTACCACTATTTACATACCCATAGCTACCTATTATTATTTGTCCGGTGCTATTAACAATAATATCTATTTCAGCTCAACATTACATTTAGATACTTATATACCTTGTGGAACTACATAAGTTACTTTATAGGTAATACATACACAGTCCGACATTCCAGCCGACACGGTTGGTCCACTATAAATTTTATACACGTCTGGAGCCTATTTATCTTGTCTTATTTATTAGCTGACTCAAAAACCTGTTCGAGACCCAATCTGGGGCCACAATTTACCTGTCTATGTGAAACTGACCTTATACGCTTATGTAGAGTATGGAAGAAGTTTTAAGTTTTACTTACCCGTCTAACGTCTAAGTAAGATAACTGTGATGGTTTTATTGAGTAACATAATATTTATATTTTAAAATGTACGTGTATATTAAAATAGTTTTCAATAGGTTTTTACACTTAAAAAAATCCGAAGACTCTCGTAGTGTTTTACGTTGAAACATAATTATTTTATATACCTACTTACTTATTTTGACTAACATCGATAGTTTTTAAACTTTGATAAAAATAAAGGGTTAAAACTTTCACATGTTCTTAGAAAAGGAACAGTCTATTCATATAAGACTCACCTTACAAAGCATTAGAAAGTTGCACAACCCTTCTTTATCCAAGTGAGTTTTTTTTGTTAAGATTTCTTTTTAGAAAACGCTCCATTGTTAGTTCACGGTACATTAACTGTCCTTAACCCTTTCCGTTAATTTTTTTGAAGGGATACCCAACTACGAAGCGTTTTACAGTAACATTCAAATAACGGCTTGCTTGTTCACAAAAATGTTAACCGGCCACATCGTTAACAGATTTTTTACCCTCAATTCTAAGCTAATAAAATTCGGTATTTGATCTACTTCGAACGTGATCTCAGTAGCGAATGACTCTAAAATTAACTTTAGTGCCGCAATAAAATATTAATGAGCTATTAAAATCTAAGATGGCATAAAAGTGAAATTTAATGGTTTAGCCGAAGCCTTCGCAATGCGAATTCAACCGCCAGATACATTGCGGTGATATATGGAGGCAATAAATCGATTTTAAGAACTTACATTTGCATTTGTGCAATTTTTGTTTATTGTATCATTCGGAAATTTAAATATGATTAAATTTGCACTTCCATTCCTTTTCAGGTCCAAACGGCTGTCCACGACGGCGGGGACGACAAACTTACACAAGGTTCCAGACACTAGAACTAGAGAAGGAGTTCCACTTCAATCACTACCTGACGCGCCGACGCAGGATAGAGATAGCACACGCCCTGTGTCTGACAGAGCGACAGATCAAGATCTGGTTCCAGAACCGACGCATGAAGTTAAAGAAAGAGTTGCGCGCAGTGAAAGAGATCAATGAGCAAGCCCGCAGGGAGCGAGAGGAACAGGACAGAATGAAACAGCAGCAACAAGAGAAGCAGGCCAAGCTAGAAAGTCAGCACCATGGCCACCACGTGACCCACCATCATGACCCTATGAAAATGCCCATCGACAAGGGTTCCAGCGACATCCTCAAAGTGAACAAGGTGCCGACGTAAGCCGCCTGCACCGTGCAGGTTTCCTGACTGATACTGTACCATATAGTGTGAATACATGAATGGAAGTGTTGCGTCCCCGAGGACCGCGGACAGCGTTAGTCGTCTCGTATCCACTAGTTTTATGTTTTGCGGCTGATTTAGTAAAAGTGACGTCTCGTTGTGGAGGCGTTTTGTGACTTTTATTGTATTAATGTTCCTTTAGTGCGAAGGACTTGCCTCATGTCGTTCGCTGGTGGACAGGCTGGTGATGTGCTTTAAGCATTTATTTTGTTGCCATAACCACACCATGTATTGCAATAATTTTTACTAAACTTTACAAAAGCGTTAGTATCGCTCTAAGGTTTACAAAGAAGTCCGAGTGAATTTCGGTATTGTTAGTTAAGATTTTAAATCTGTGAATCTCATAGTATTTATTGCTACCACTTATTTTAATCCATTATGTTATATTTTTATTAATAGAAATTATTATATTATGTACATTTTGATGTATATTTTATTATTTGTCCGCTATTAGCGGACCAGTTATGTTTTTAAGGCCACATTTCTTTATGATTGTAAAATTTGTTATATTTTATCAATTGGTTTCAAAAGTTACTTTTTTTATTTGACCAGTTTGTGATTCACTTCCGTAGTTTAGTCCTTGCATTGTTGTTTGATTTAAATCTTTAATTTTGATAGCGTAATATTATGAAGAAAATATTATAGAACTATTTCATACATTAATAATTCCATAAGAACGTTAAACGTATGTTTATAACAAAATACGTATCGAAGTACAATTGCGATTAGATCTTTGTCTTAATGTGTGTTGTTTTTGTACACGTCTGTCTTCAGAAATTATAATTATATTATGAGGTATTTTTTGATAAAATTCTTAAAATAATTCGAGTCCAAGATCGATAACAGATTGGTGGAGAAGTTTTTTACGATAAATTGGATCGTTAATGCGTACGGCATGTGTCCATATTAAATTTCCCGAGTCATCTGATGTTCAAAATTATATACGTAACATTGATACATATAATAAACAATAATGTGACTAAAGTAATTTTACATGTAATTTTAATGTTGCGTAGCTTAAGTGTAATATACATAGATAATAAAATAATAGGTTTGACTTTATATGAAGTATTGCTAAGAATCTAGTTACACCAGCTTCGTGGTATGACGGTGGAATGACAGTGGTCACGCCATTTTTCCCACCTGAAATTAAATATTCTGCCTTTATCATTTCCGAAAATGATCAAATCTTCATATAACCATCATTGAACTACGTAACAATCAAGTGAATGAGTTGTAATAAAATCATATCGCTTTGGCAAAATCGTCGAATATTACCGAAAAGACAATCGAGAGATTTGATCATCTTGATGCAAATAGGCAATTTCATCAACAGGAAAACAGCTCCTTATTCTATTTGCTTACAATTCCATATTGTGCCAAAATATATTAAAATAATTTAGCATCGTATTCAAATTTGTTTTATATTTGCATCGTCACGTGAACAAAACTCATTCGCTCCCAAAGCTTGTAATCATGCACTATTTATTTATAATTGGAGAAATTAGAACGTTTTAAATTAGTGTTGATAGTCACCATTATACGTAAATTAATGTCAGGGTAGAGTTAATGAAAGTAATAATTAATATGTGTATGAGATTTCTAAGTCTTCGCTTAATTTTGATAAATCATCTCTCAATAGGTATCTGTCCACTGTATTCAGTCGATTATAAATAATTATTATTATTACCTATATATATTCGTAGCAAAGTAAAAGTTAATATTAATGTCGTGATATCATTAGCACAAGACAAAAGTCCCGTGTAGGTATAAGAGAACCACGAGTAGGTACATTTTTTGAATTTTAGAACGTCTCTATATTTTTAATTATTTAGAAACGATTATTATTCGTATAAAATGCTACTTCATAATTATGATATACATACTAAAGCAATACTTAGTGACCTAAACCTTGTTGATGGTATATCGATCTGAGATATATTTTTTGATTTAATTTAATTGAATTTGAATTCTGTAGGTACTTTATAATTTTATAATTAAAAATTCATGAAATTTATTGAAAATGTTGAAAAGTCTTAATTCTGAATATCTACGCTACGTCCAGTGTACAAACTCAAAATTATTTTATACCTAACAGAAGTGCAATAAATTATGTTCCACATTTACGAGTACCAAACATTCATTCGAGTAAGCATTCATCTCGTGGAACTAAAAGGTAAGCTTGTCATTTAATCAAAGTATAGTAGATCGTAACCCCTCTTTCCTTATATTATGAAAAACGAGGATTAAAATTGAACAAAATGTACTTAAGTAACTTCGGTATAAGTAGGCTTTATAAATTATAATGCATTAGTTAATGAATATCGTAGAAACAATACATTAAGCGTAAAACAAACCCGGCGGTGAAGTATTTTATAAAAAACGCTTATAACCTATTTAGTATTGTAATTTGTATTGTGGTTAAATATATTGCTTCTTTAAATAAAGAAGGTGTTCTCAAGGAATGTAATAAAAGTAGAGATGTGCCGGATACATTAAACAAGCTCTTCGATCGCTAATAAACATAAATGGTTGAAGTGAAACATGAAAATTTGTAGGTTTACTTTAGCGAAATTTATGATCTCTAGAAGATATAGGTATGTAGTTGACAAATAAATTATACGTAATCCTAATTAATTTTAATACGCTCAGACATGTATCTACAAATCAGGATTTAACATGCCTTTCGCCATATTATTATGCTCTTAAATAGGTAGGTATTTGTTTCTTAATTTTCTGTTGATTATTCATTTATAATATGATCTAAATATCAACAATCCGGCACATATCTATTAGAGCGAAAAAAAAACAAGAAGTAGGTAGGTACCTACCTATCTACGTTGTATTTGTATAACGCCCAACTTTTTACGGCTATATTGTTAATTTCATATGGGTACCTTTATGTAGGTATCACGTTTTTCGTTACATGGTTAATTTAATGTTGTTCTTTTCGTGTTTATGGGACTGTGCAAAATTTTATTGTTTATGATAACTAAATCAATTGTCGGTCACTTGCAACAGTATCTACGTATTAGTTTTGCTATGAACAATAATTTAAACTTACAATATGAGTAACAATATTTGTGAGTATGTACGTCCGTTGATTTATGTCAGGTTTCTTTATTGTTTCTGCCTCGTAAAGAACTGTAGATAATTCTCGTGAACAATGAGCAATTTGCTAAATAGATTATATACGTCCTCCATCCGTAATGCTGTCTTGCCATATTGCTAGTATTTCGTAGGCTAAAGGTACTATCATACTAAAACCTAGCTCAGTATAGATTTGAATGTTACTTTAATGCAAAATATTTACGCCATATTCAAAATAATTTCTCCTTTAAATTCTTTTATTTCTTATTTAATCGTGATCTAGTTGTTGCGATTTAAAATTATAAAATTGTTTAATTTTTAATTTCTTTGTTATGTTATTGTATTTAGATACACCTCTATTATTTTTACTGTGGAATTAACAAGACTTCCGTTTTATTAGGTTATAATTTAAACGATCAATTTACAACTTAATATTAATGTAGCTATGTATGTATGTACCTATATCTATATTTTTGAAAATAGTAATTAAATTGTCTTAACGTTAAGTAACTGTAAATAGTTGTGAAAGTTTATGTGGCGAATTTTTTTTGTTCATATTTCTTGTTTAATGTTATGTATTTATGTATTGAGAGGTTTCGTACTAGTAACACTCGGCTACATAAATAAAGACCTATGGGTTCTTGTTTAACGAAGTTTTTACTACGTAATTCTTAAATAAATATTTAAATCATGTCTAATTCTGTATTTAAACAGCTTTTAAAAGTCTAAATAAATTGCAAATTACAATCACATCCTATGCATATGAGCTCAAAACATTGTTGGCAATTTATTTAAAAAATTACCCGACAATACTTTATTAAAAACATATAGTAATTATAACCTCCCAATATCCTTTATACGTAGGTAGGTATAGGTCCCACTCATCGGTAGGTATTCAGTTTAGTTCTATGTAACTATCAATTTCTATTAACAGATAGATACCTACCGCTACATAAAATTTAACTAAAACCAATTTCGAGTACCTATAACACCATACATTTTTAATTACAAAACCACGTTTTTCCTGTGTAACATTACCTAAAAGGAAAATCAGTGACTATAGGTAACTTAGTTGATTTATAGTTAAATGGATTTGCGGTTTACCCAAAGGTCTTCAGTGTGGTCTAGTGCACAGGTACGATACATCCTGACTGTGTCGTGGTAAAATAAAATAAGCAAAATAGTTGGGTGATTGTATATGAAACCCGCATTCAATATTGTAATATTAATTTCGAAAATTCAGGAGAATAAAGAGTTAATAAATAATATGGCTATTTGATTTAATATTCGTGCCCTACCGCCTGTAATTAATGTAAAATGAAAGGTTTATGTTCATTTTATATTATTTTTATATTATTTTTTATTTTAGTTAATTAATATTAATTTAATACCTGCCTTACGAGGACGAGATCACAATACTGCTCAACGCATCGTGCGTTGACGCACCATAAAAATGTAATGCGTCACGAATTAATTATGACTTCCTATAAGAAAAAGTAATTACAAAATCTTAGAAAAACTATTTGGAGAAAATACTCAGTATAAAATAGCAATCTAATTGGTGCTATAGGTAAGCACATTGCATTTGCATGGCTTATTCAATATTAAATGTTCGTACCTATCTAAAAGTGGGATGGTGACTGTCTACTCAGTGATTCTTTACCGTTAGTTGGTGATCTGTAGGATCACACGCACAGGATTATCATTTGTAGTAATGCGATTGTGATCTCCCGGTCTACCGTAGCCAAAAGGGCGCCTAACGCTGATATACCGTATCCATTATTAAACATTCATCCAGAGACTCTGGATAGTCTCTGGATGAATGTATAAAAAAAATGTAAACCAGAGTATACAAATTTTTGATTCGATTTGATTGGCTTTCGACACAATCTGGCTTGTATACCTACTTACTTGTATTGACTTTAATGAAGTAACAAAGTTTAAGTTTATAATGCATTAATGAGTCCTAGACGATCAACGGTTAGGCATATTTTGGCTGCCCTTGTCAGTGCATATCATATTTATGTATTTTAGGTCGACCATACTGGCACTATATAGGTAGGTACCTAAGTTGTTCTGGGTCGGACGTACCTACATACAAGCACTGCATTCGTCTTGGAACCGTTGACAGTCATTTGGAGTTATATTACAGCATCCGATGTTTTTCGGTCCGTAGAAGAATAATAACAAAATCTCAAACAAATACTAAGTAAGTAAATGGATTAGAGTGAAGATTTTCAAACACAGCTTCTTATAAGTTTAATGGAAAATTATTACGACTTAACTACGAGTACATCTATAGGTAGGCACCTACCTAGATCAAATGCGGCTTCAGCGGGGCTATACGCGCTTCTTACAAGTTATACCTACCTAGTAATTACTTAAATTGCTCATATGTACAAAAGTCATCATCCGCTGATTTTAATATAAATAATTAATTAGTAAACAGCAAAATTTTGTACACCAACCTAAATGCGTTGTTAAACCAGTATTGAATTAAAACAAATAGGTAGTAGGTAAGTATCTAATCAATTTGTAAAACTTTTATGTCGCAACCATGTAAAAAAAATAACGCTGCCTTATCGGTAGCTTAAAAGCCCTATCAAACGTATAAACAAAAACAAATTTCCAAGTTATGGATAATATGTTTTATCACCAAACCTGCTTTTTGATTTATCAGTTTGATTTATCACTAGTGACCTAAAAATTGCCACTTGAAACAGCTTAAAGATTTTTTAAGGAGCGTATATCAAGACGTGTTTAAAACAATATTAATTCCCACCGTAACTAAATATCATACTGTCGGCAAGTCGTTCTTATTGCAGTTTCTGTCTCATAATTCAAGATAAAAAAGAAAAGACATTGGCCCCGAATAGTTAACTGCCCCTAAATACCAATAACGTTTGTCGGAGCCCCGCCAAAAACAAACCATGAGTTATATTCATAATATAATGTATTTCACTATTCCGCCATTTTACATTATCCACAGACACTGGTGCTGTCAAATAAATTTCAGACCTACAGAATTCACAATAGGTGGGATCGTTTTGTATTGAATCGAGAATCGCATAACAATTCACTCCCTGTTTAAAGTAAAAGCTAC
>DWQL01002140.1:0-10255 GCA_018231265.1 Noctuana haematospila
GGAAGGGTAGGGAAAAGTTTCGTTCGGAAACTCATACTTGCAATATTTAATTAACACACAGTAAACTTCTTGTATAAAATGTATTAAATACCTAGATACTAAACTATCTAGTTATACCTAACATAAAATAATTTAAACTTAATAAGTCGGTTTGCGGTTTTACTTAAAACACATAATTGATTTATTTTTAATATAATTTTCACTTACCAGCAGCTTGTACGTGGTCATCTTCAGTGAATACAGCCTTCATGCAGCTGTAGGATAGAGCCTCTTCAGCACTGGCGTAGTACTCTACCACATACCAATCACCGAGCATCTGTAATTAAGTAGGTATTAACGAGTGAAATTTATGAACACTGCTATGAAACAGATATTCATAAAATAATATACATTGTTAGGAGAATAAAGCTGCTGCGAGTAGGTATACTGGTACCTATCTTAATATTCCGAATAATGATTGTTCTTGAAAGTGTTTTTGCTATTCATTAAGCGACAGGCATTTGTCGTTCGAGTGAACAGTGGTGCGATTGATGAAGTTTCAAATAAAACTTCTTATTCTAAAGCCTAGCTTTCACTCTTTCAAAATTGTGGTACTGTGAGTTTTAATTTTAAAGTCTTTAGTTAGAAATAGTTAGAATGACATTAAACTGAAACGCCTGATGCAATGATGTGAGACAATCTCTGTGAAGTGAACTTTAATCCTCAGGTTTTGACTCAAACAAATTTGATAGGCGGTTTGAATATAATCGTTAATGTACAATAATGTACATAATGTTTAAACAAACTGAACCAACTTTTATTTGTCCGTTGAATAATTTTTGCATTTTGATTACAAAAATTCGGTTCGGCTACAGATGGTTAAGTCCGTTAATGCCGCAATGCCTGCAATAAATATGTGGTATCTTATTCTCCCCACTAACCTAAATGATTATTTTGTGGGCGGCAGAGCTTTAACCAAAAACAAAGAAAAACTCGAGATTTGATTGCGACGTGTTTTGATGTAAATTAAGCATCAGACAGATAAGTCAACGGAATATATATTAGCTTCTATATTTACTATATTTACCTGGCTATGACAATATAACGGCACATTACTGCTATAACACAGTTTGTAACACCGGTTTTGCTTATTTATATTTAATGTACGTGGTATAATTATGTAAATAATCATGATTTGACGTGTAAAAGAAATATACGGATATTTGTTTTGTTTATTGCGATGTTTTTAAAAAAATATTGTTTGTATTGCCTAGCGTAGAAACTCATTTTTTATTTGTTGAAATTTTTTTACCGACAAGTGGTACAAACAAAACATATGCCATAACTTCTTCTTGCCTTGACATTTGTCGAATACGAAACATTGTCTACTACATAATACAAGAAATACCCCCAGGTAATACCTATAATGACTATATGTATATAGTAAATATGATTTCTAATTCTAAAACTACAGTTTGAATTTGAATCCGCCCGACTTACAAACAATAGCGAATGAAATCAGGTGTCTGTCGGCAGTTATCAACAGATATACTTAACAAAACAATTTGCATAGTTATTCAATACCTATCCAATAATCTTATTACGCTTATGAAAGCTAGTCTACGTGAGTTTGTATCGTGAATCATGCCGTGGTTATTATAATAGTAATTTCACTTTCTATCAAAACTGATCCAATCTGTTCGTAGGAAGCTGTTATCTTTGTTAAGCTGGTTAATCCTTGTTAATCTTTACGTAACTGACTTTCTGTGGTAACATTTCTGTATATGTAGGTACGTGATACCAATGTTGAATTGAATAAATGTATTTTTATATTTCTTAAAGGAGCTTTCTCCTTTTTCCTTGTATTAGATGAAAGTTTTGAATGTTTATCTGCTTAGCTTACAGAAGTTCGTGAAGCTGTAAATATTTTGAGCACGGTTTAAATAAATTTCTTATATTCTATCAAAAATAAGACTTTTAAGAAATGTAAGCATTGCTCAACAGCATGTGAGTGTAGAGTTTTGTTCTTGATAATTTTGATTTCCCATTTTTGAGTACTAATTCAAGAAATAATCTTTGAAGTTGAAAGTGTTTCAGTAATTTGATTTGTGTAACGTGTTCTATGTTTCTAATAATTAATTACTTATTGTCAACAGGCATTAAGTCCGCCCATTGTAGTAGTAAGTAAATAAAGACTAAATAAATAAATTATTATTATTTTGTGTGCTTAAATAAATTTAAACAAAAAGAGAGGAATAACTGACTCTGTTGACATAATAATATTTCGAAGCGCAGCTAATCTGTAAAAATAGATACCTACACCTGCGTTCTATATTATCATCGTCAATCATTATTCCAATGCGCAGTTAACTGTCGTAAATAACCAATGACCTAATTAAATCTACTGATCTAGGGTCAACTGTCAGGCTAATTGTAGGCCTGTCTCTTAGTCTGGGCTTCTCTAAGTCTTTAATTCAGTAATAGTTATTAAAACTCTCATAATTAACTACTAAAATTAGGTACTAATTATGGATTGTTAGTAAAAATTTTCTTCGCAATAAATAAATAATGTACTTAAATAAAAACCCTGAGGGGCTGGATTTGAACACACACGAAACAAGTCACGAAATTTAAAATTTAAATACTTTTCAATATATACGTAGTAGGTAATATGGTACGTATATTACAATTAAACAAAAACAAATCATTTTGATCCTTACAAAACATAACATAACATGTCATGTTAAACAATGATACTTAATTCGTATAAAATATACTAACGTACCGTTGGGTACATTCACAATCAGAAGCACATCCGACGCCTACACCCTCTTCTATCGTAAAAAACGAAACGATAAATTGATATTGTTGTTCGTGTTATTAATTACAATAAGATTTTTTCCCTGTAACGATTTGAATAATGGACTTCGATAAATAACGTTCACTCTCGATAAATTTCAATGCATTGTTCTCGCAATTCTTATTCAATATCCAAATGTAGCATTTTATTTTTAAAATACAGAGATATGCCAATATTTTACTGTTAACGATAAAATGTTTTCACTGTAGCCAAATAGTTCCAAAGGTCTATTCAATATCTTATATTATATAGGTAGATATCGTATGGATTTGTTTTTACTTTTGACCAATAAGATTATCGCTTCCTGTCTCATAGCTTTTTGTTCGAATCATAATAGTTTTTAGGTCGACATTGGTATGTTTAATTGGTACCTTGCCGGTCGCAATGACTCTACCACATAAGTTAACGTTCATGGACAATTTAACTTTAAGTTTTTAAACAACTGTTATGGACACTTTACGGTTCACTCATTCACAAGCGTTGATAATTTGAATTTAAACCATTTTTGTACTGTCTGTCAATTTCACCGAATTAAACGCTTCAAATAAAACGGACAATTATCGTATAAAACTTTAATGTTAGGAGTACTGCTACGAGTTATACAAATTAATTGTGAGCGTTGCTATTGTAGTATTAAGAAAATAACAAGGTATAAATTTAGGGACAGATATACCTACCTTAGTGAAGACAATAAAAAGCTGTAAGAATGAAACACAAGCTCTAGATATTATTTGTAACAAAAATGTCAATAAGTGCGTAATTTTTTCAACTTATCATTTCTTTAATTGTTAAAACTATTTTAAAATACCACGTACCATCTTTATTATCGATATTCTTTTTACAATTTTACCAATAAAGCTTGTAATTTTTGAAATTAAACTATTAACAGGACACAACGTCAGTTTTTAGTTAGACAGAAAATTAAAAAATATACTTATGTCAATATAAGCTTACTTGCGGCAAATCAAAATGTGGTACGGCACGAACTTCTGGACATTTCCTTTTGTTCACAATCCTTCCAAAGCTGCCTTGCAACAGGGCGAGCACAAATACAAGGCTACACACAATTTTCACCATTTTCATTCAACTCTCCAAGTACGAAGGCTGTTTTAAAAGTGATTACAAATAGGTAAATTTAATATGTTACTTTTTTGAAGTTGGATAAAAAAATTCAAATCACGTCAGTATAAAACGTATTATTCACCCGCAGGGCGATACTGGACTAACAAAAGGGAATTGTTATCAATTTGTATGGGACATTTGTTAATGTGTTTGTGGAGACGCGGAGGGCATACCATTATCAGGTAGCTGACTCACATTGTTCTATGTAATTTTTAGGCAGTGACTAATAGCTTAAATATTATGATCCTTAATAGAAGTTTTTATTTAACGGTGATCATTTTACTAAATAGGTTAATATTACTCCATTCGTAAGTTTTACTGTCAATTACGAGTAAAAGACAATCATCTTAAAAAAATATTTTTACTGATACAATAATTTGATATCGATGACTTAATTCCGAACGCCTGACTTATATTCCGAAATTAAATTTTAATGTAATCGACAAGAAATTAACAATTTTATTGTCATGCAGAGGAATGCTGTATTCTCATATAACTTGCACCTTTCATTAGGCTTTTGTTTATTTAACACAAATTAATTACGTAAACACGTCGTCAGTTCTCGGGTAGTTTATTTACATTTTGATATTTACGCTACGAAAACCAAAACCGAACTGACACTAAATGTTAAAATTGTGTACACTGCACTAAGTTTGAAGCAGTAAAAGCATTAGACATTCAATCAGGGACATTTCTGAGGCTTCCATTGATTTCCGCGAAGTGCATCGGATCTGATTTCTATCAGGGAACCTACTAGTATGTGTAATTATGTATATGTAAATGCTACATACATAATTATTAAATTAAAGAAGTAGAAAGAAGATATGAAAATCGCTTAAAAACCTTATCTATACTAATATTATGATATATAATATATATTATAAGTATAACAGCATGCCCCTATGCAAAATCCAAAGATGTATTGCATCAAGACCACCAAATTGACACACAGAATACATAATCACATTATGTAAGTACCTACGCGACTGAAAATAGTGAAAGTCAATATATACTTGCAAAATGTATACGAAGTTTTTTCAAGCGTCGATACTGTCTAGTACAAAACTGTTTACTTAATAACAAATCTATACTAATATAATTAAGCTGAAGAGATTTTTTGTGTGTTTGTTTGTTTGAACGCGCTAATCTCTAGAACTACAAGTAGAAAAAAATATTTTTGTATATGATAGCTAAATTCATGAGGAAGGTTACAGGCTTTTAAGCATTACGTTACAATTGTTAACGCGGGCGAAACCGCTTGGCGCAGCTAGTATAGAATATTTGCGATATTACCCTAGAACGGTCGCATCGGCATCATTCAAGAATGAAATATGAAACCCGATGGAACGTGTTTAATTTATTTATTTGAGCCACATATTACTTCTCGTGGTTAGTGTGGCCAGTCATATCGGCTATTTCGGAATGTCTCGTTGGAATTTGTAACCCACGTTCGTCTCAGATCTTTTAGTAATACCTCATGGTAGGTGGTGGTAGGTAGGTGGTAGAACTTCTATGGTTCGACCGGGGAAGTACCACCGCTGCACCCATGTCTGTCGTGAAGCAAATGAAGCAATTCTATTTCTATTCATAACTTAGGAAACTATATTTCTACAATAAAGTTTCTCTACAAAATTATGAATAAAACATTTAGACTGACGATAGCTTTATTGTTGTTTTGAAATTAGCTACTGGTATGGTTACCTTATTATAGTCGTATGCCAATTCGGAATAGTTTTATCCGATTTTAACGAAACAGCAGCTGGAAACCCTATTCACAGGTGTGATGGCCGACTGGTTCCGATTGTAGGTATTAGCAAAATTCGTGTCGTTACAACTTGTTTTTATAACCCACTTTTATTTCAATCGTGTGTCTAGTAAATGTAGGTTCTTGTGTTTGTTGAACTAGCTAAGCGATCTCCTCTAACCGTTAGCTTAATTCATTTCTTGAATGCTTATGTAAATTTATAATAATATGCATAACTAGAGCTGATGATAAGAAAGACAATAATTCGCAAACACACTAGCTTAATAAGATAAGGTAATTGGAAAAAAACTAACTTCAAAAATAGATTAAGTACTTACCTGGAGATTTATTTGTGAAATAGTTAGAAACTTATAAATTAAGTTATCGTCGAGTATGTTAAGAAAGAAAGCAAGAAAAAAACTTTTATTCTTAATTAAAATATCTTGTATCAAAAAATCTTCATTTATCAGCAACACTCAGACTTATTACAGTAAAGCTGTAACACTGATAGTAATTATGTATTTTTTTTCAGGTTGGTTTGACACAGTGTATTATACTCGTAATTAACTCTATTCTATGCGATGTTCTGATACTCTTAAACAGATTTGGCGTTATAAAGTGTTACCATAAATGCTATTTCCTAATTTAAATGTCAGTATTAACGATCGGATATTTCCTGGGTGTTAAGTGAGTGCTTTTAACTTTTATCTGTGATAAATTGTAGCAAAAAAATTATAACACTGACTTCATTTTGTAGCACGATTAATGGCTATCGTAATTGTATGTGTCACAAAACAGTTCCGTGAAATGAGATAAAGTAATTATAACTCGCGTTGCGAAAACAACCGACTTCAAAACATACTTAATGCAAATTTTTACATTTAAGACTTATATGGTTTTCTCATGGATGCCATTGTTAGAACTGGACCAAATTGAAATGGAACCCCACGGGAAGCACCAGCTATCAAATAAAAAAAGAAACATCAAAATCCGTTCACCTAATTAAAAGTTATGAGGTAACAAACATAAAAAAAACTCGAATTGAGAACCCCCTCCTTTTTTGAAGTCCGCTGAAAAACAACTCAACATAAAAAATATAAGTCGGTATCACTCTCACAATCGAGAATGTTTTTCGTAACAATGTTGTCAATACAAATCGCCATTAACCTCAGAATGTACCTAAACCACAAAGGTGACCAAAGGTTCATAGCTGAATTATTTGACAACTCTCGTTTGTGGTATGTACCCATAACTCAGAGCCGGTCCGAATACCGTAACAGCGGAATGTAGTATCTGATGGTCTAACACCGGCGCAGAAAGTGTTTTACTCACCACCCTGTGAGCGTTTTCACCAATTTGTCCGTCCTTATCTCAACGCGGTCAGGGGAGCGTCTTTGTTATTCACGACTACGTACCGCTGCCTGCTTATTTGTTGCTAGAAGCCTAATTCATTGCAGAGGTGGCATATTAAAGCTACATTACATTCATCATTTTCAGTACGTATTTTCGCCTCGCATCGCCTCCCGACTAATATTTTTGACTGGCCAGTTAATTTAGTTATCAGTGACTTCTAATTACTAAGCCGTGATTACTAAGGAGGTCGTGGGTGTGCTGTCCGATATTTATTTACTTACTAACTTATGACCACGGTTGGGTTTATAATTATAACGTGTGTTAAGAAAACAACCAACTTCAAAATTGTCGCGCACGTAATTCAAATTTAAGACTGCAGTTTTCTCATAGATAACGTTGTCAGAACTGGGCCAAATTGAAATGGGACCAAACAGGAAGCACCAGCTTTCAAATAAACAACGAATCATCCCGATCGGTTCACCCAGTCGTAAGTTATGAGGTAACAAACATTTAAAAAAAACAGTCGAATTGAGAACCTCCTTCTATTTTGAAGTCATTTGAAAAGAGTATTATCTACACTAGTCATGTGGTTTGACAATTCTAAACTTACCTACATCTATACAACACTAGCTCACAGAATCTCTCGGCGAATCTTAATGAGCTTGCGCTCGAGGAATCACAATCGATGCGTTTTTGTGGCAAACCTATAATAGTAAGCAGAGCACGTGCGGGGTTTCTGCACTTTCTTAGCATGCCATGTCGTTTTCTCTGTGTTACTGCGCCATTTGAATATCTTTAAATTAGTCAAAAGTTCGACCTTGACGGATTTCACTTTGGTCAAGTGGGTTGACTTTGATGACATCTGGAAAGAAGTTCAACATTAGAAGCTCAGAAATCCAGCTCAACATAAACCAATATCAATGTTCTCTATATACAACGCACTAGTAGACCGACATTTACTGACTTATATACCATGACTTATATTCATTGACTGAATTATGTAACTTTTAGTACCTGGTAAACCTAACTTTAATACTTTACATAACTACTCCTATAGCAAAAGTTTTTTGTCATCACGTGGTGGCCTGCACGCTCGTTTCTTAGTTGTTTCGTGAATAAAGTTATTTTGCTGTCGGAATCACTCAGGACGACACAGGACTGACGGAAACTGACCAAAACCAAGTTACCATGAACTGTGCGCGAAGAGTATTATCATTAGTAGAACACCAACAAACAGCATAGCATATTGTATACCAGAACACTCCCTCAATTAAAAACTTAGCACACACTTTCTATGTCAACCGCACGTAGTGGCTTCTCGTTTGTCTTAATTTCTAACCACAAATGAATAACCAGATGGTCACCGAGCGGGGATATCGGCCCTAACGCATTGTATGCACTTTCCAGTGTACAGACTTCACTTCGTAACCTTTTCAATACTTTTATCAGGAAAGAAATCTTTTAGTCGAATACTTTTAGTATTTCCGGAATCCACTCATCTCCAATCAAAGCTTATGAACTTGGTTTACCACAGGTCTAGGTAGTACAGGTGGTACCTTTCCGAAAGGAAAGTTGATTGTAATATAATTTACACCTAATTCGGTATAAGTTTTTATAAGACAGATAGGTACTTACATTCTTAGAAACCAATTTACAATTAAAATAATTGTCATAATTACAATAAAACGGACGATGCCAATGGACCTTTATGATTGAACAATGTTTGCAATGATAACAAAGACTGCAGCGCTCAATAATGGCATTATACAAATGCAAACTATAGACTAAACTAAGCTTTTGTGAGTATTGAACAATTCAGAGAATGTTAATAGATAAATGTATTGGTACCTACTTATATGGTATAATATTACGACGTCAGTGCTGTGTATTTATTGCGCATAAACATATAATATATGAGTATAATAATATGTTAGTAGTTGAATTCGGACGTACCCTTGTGATAGGGGTTTCGATCTTCACACAGTTCTAAAGTTGGTATTCTTGGGTTAATTTTACTGCCGCCTCACAATCGTAACCATTCCCTTCGTCCCCATCAGAAAAATATCAGCTCAGTCCTCATTAGTAGCAGCGCCTGAAGTTATGACTGTGCATGGGTTGCAGTGACTATGCCAGTTTGCTACCGGTATAAAACGATATAAAACAAAATCTCAACTATTTAACCGCTAATAGGTATAAAAAATAATAACTATGGGAAAGAGTTAATTATTTTTATTATCTTAACATAACTATTACTCTAACGAACTGTTTCTTGGTACAACTTTCATTTATTAGGATTCCTCGTTCAATGAGTGCCAACGCGCAACGCTATACGTATACGTTATAGGTACGTTAACGTACACCCGATAAGGTTACGTGCTGTAAAAAAATAAGCGTTTCGAGACACTTATTTTAAAGAATTTTTTGAAATATGGTGGCCACGAATTATAAATTCGTTCAGAAATTAGTTCCACACCTTTTTTTAACAGTAGCTACAGAACCCGTTTGTTGGGATCATCGCACGCTTGCTCAGTTTTATTTATAGACAATTTTTCAATCGCAATTAACGTTGGTGCCCGGTAGTAAATCAAAAACGTAATTATCTAGTTCAATATCTAAACTAAACGGGTTAAATGTTTGTAAGCAAGATTTTTAAGGAGAAAGTGAAACATAGCCTGGGATCATTTGCTTACCTGCGACCGGTTATTTATATTATAGGTTCGCAATTTTCATAATAAGACCAGACCATTGATGTATTGATTGATGTACTAACACGTGCAGAGGAACGTTTTAACTTTCACTTATCGCAAAATAATAGTTATGGTAAGAAATGAGTTATACATCTACGCAATTGATACAGCAATTTGAGTGGTTATGATTTGCACGAAGAAATTGTTACGTATAGGTACCCATTAAATGCGTTGTGATTATAGCACTTGAAGTAATTACCGCTGATGGTGTGAAAATACCTTTACCGTTACTATAAGATTCTCAATTAGCATACGATCCATTAAAAGTACTACTCGTTACTCGTGAATTATTTATTAATCCTACTAATATTATAAATGCGAAAGTTTGTAAGTATGGATGGATGGATGTTACTCTTTTACGTAAAAACTACTTTTTTTTTTTATGTTATGAAGTAGCAGACGAGCATGCAGGCCACCTGGTGTTAAGTGGTCGCTGCCGCCCATGGACAT
>DWQL01002141.1:0-10255 GCA_018231265.1 Noctuana haematospila
GTGTGATTTATTCGACTTTCAGTAAGTCTGTAAACTTAAAGTGAATGAAAACTATTAATGAATGTAATAAAGAGATTAACGTCTACCCATAGCGTAATAACGAATCGTCGGTTAGATGTGAAAGAAAAAGTGAATATGTATGGACATACCAGTATAATAAACTGCGTAATTCTTTCACTTTCGGCGGCTGACAGTCAGTTTGGTTCGAACACGGCCTAAAGTTGCATCGTTTCATCGCAGATAGTAGGTACTACATACGGATGTATTATTTCAAACAGAGCAATGTTTATACGGGTGTCATTTTAATAGCGTAACGAAGGTACCTAGACTCCACACTGACAGGTGACTGCTTCCAACGTTGTTAACACGGGCGCGGCGCCGGGGAATATTGCTGTGATGAAGGTCTCATCAGAAAACAACAGTGCGACTGGTAGAGAGACACCATCGTTCATTAATGTTTTATCGGGACACGAGTCGGATTGTTTTTATGTTCTAGTGCATTGATCTACTAAAAAAACCTAGATTCACAGTCCCATACAGATGTTAATCAACGGTATGTTACGGTTTACACTTTTTTTGTAGGACATTTCGGCATTTTTGACAATAAGTTTTGTTACGTCGCATTGTTTTTAATTCACAGATAAAGAAATTGTTTTTTGAAAGAATGTTTTTTGAAATTATCTTTAAAAAATAAATATACCTACACTTGATTTTAAAGGAGAGCCGAGAGTTTTTGTTGGCGACTGTAACCATCTACCACAGAATACAGAATGGTTTGCTGCTCACCCCCAGGATTTTCGGTTGCTGTTTCAAAAGTAAATAGACCCATTCGCATCCCGGGGAACCAGGCTATCACTGATAAATATTCCTAGATAGAGGTTGCAGTGAACACATACGATGTCAATGGTGTCGCCTCCGTACGTAGCTTGTACCTACTTAGAATTTAAAAAAAACAAGTGGGCGGATGTTGGGGAAAAAAAGTTCTGTCCATTCCAGTTCATTTATTTACTGCGTAATACATTACTGCGTAATAAGAATGCTTATAATATACTGTTTATAATAAGATCATCGGTCGTTCATAGGGCTGGGGGCTTGCCGTGGACTAGTTTACGCGTTAAACGTCCATGTTCCATCTTCACATTGTTTCCATACCGATTGTATGCATGTTGTATATTGGTATTTTTTATGCCACCAACGACCACTTTAAATTGCATACCGCCTGCAAGCACAACTTTTTCAACGCACCCATTAGTGTAGTTTTTGTATGTTTTTACAATTTATTGAATAACTCTCACATTTAACCACTATTGTATTGAATTTATATAAACGTGACCTTTATTATGTCTAGACTAGATTAAATAGATGTCAATTTAATGTAGTTTGTAACACGATAAAGGCGCAATTAATAGTTACCCCACATTACGTACATACTCATTCGTTATATTTTATAGTTCCGGTTCAGAGTCGTTGTTGGTTGACAGTTTGGTTGTAGGCCTGTTCAAGGCTTGTCTTCTTGAAGCAGTCTTTCTTTCATTTTTTTCGTGTATATTTTTTATCTTGTAAAGTGTAAACCTTCATTAGCGTGTGGGGTGACACGCTCATGACGATAATATAGTTTAAAAAAAAACAAACATTAATATGTAACATTTAAGTAAAAAACACATCAAGTGTAAATGTCTCCTTAATGCCAAAAGTCTGTTTAATCACGGGTTTTCTTGACGTCTGAATCTAAATATTGACTCATCTATTGACTGGCAATCGGCTAAAAAATAATAGAAATTTTTAAAGAAGAATGAAAGCAAGAAAATATGTTTAATTCATGATTACACTTGACACTTGCAAATAAAAAAATAAAAATAAAGACATATTGCAGAAAAGATAACACATAGGTAATTATAAGAGGGATCCATTACGGACCCAGCTCAGCATTATGCTGTAGTCCGAGCACAACAAGCGCTGATCTTTAGCAGGGACCGCTTGGTTAAGCCACGGATTACAATTACTAATATAAAATAAATGACTATAGCTAAAACTACTAACAACCTAACACAATATGTGAACAGAAAATGGTCCGCGTAATTTTCGCCAAGCACAACTAACCGGATCATTTTAGCAATTGTAACTTTGATCCCTTTAATCATAGCTCCAAGGATCTAATATAACGGTGTATAAATTCCTTGTTCGTGATGCAAGTGACCTCTGCGATATTTACGAAGTCGTACCATTTTATGTTACGAGATATGAAGCGGCGTAGGCAGATGTCAGTCAGTATTTCATTAGTATTTCCGCTGGAAATGGAAAAGTCGTGATCTTAGTTTGTTTAAGGGTCTATTAAATGTTTATTGTCTCCATCAACGGTGTATATATTATTTTTAATTAATTATGCTTCTACATATATTAAAGTATCATGGCTCTCCAAAGAACCGAAGGCTTATTTATTCGAATGTTTAAATTATGACACAGTCGTATAGGGATATCGATCGACGTAACGGCCAGGCACATTAAGATAACAAGCACCCATAAACAGAACAGTGTCATCATAATTTTGCAATATTTCAATTTAACGATACCACTTAACGTCGCCAAATTACACCGGGCCAACCGTCAGGAGCACCACTTAATAACTTAATCGCAAATGGGATACGGCGCCGTTGAAGACACTAAATGACTTTCTTTACGGCTTAAGTATATTTAAATCAATGCGAAAAATCCTCGTGTGCAGTCGTGACTGTCGCTAAGTAATTTGGCTCAGCGGGGGCATGTTCCCGCGTCGGGAGACAGGTGAATGCGACCCGCGGCGTTAGTGCGCAGTGCTCTACACACGCCACAATTAGCCGATGGGTCCCGATACCAATTAAAAGGACACACGACGCCAGCGACACCGTACTGGTGACATGGCGACGTGCCGACATTCGACACGGCTGTATCGCTTCGCTGGACACGTCTATAACAAAGCTAGAAGGCTAGAAACAATCTGGCAATGTGGCAACTGGAAATCAATAAGAATTTTTAGTTTAGCTTTATTTTAATTTAGAAAATTAGGTTATTTATATGGGTGCTGATGATAGACCGCGGAGACCAGGTTAGGTTAGGTTAGGTGAGATCTAATGTCACACAAATTAAGCAACTTCTAAGTACTGCTAGGCCGTCGATGTCGGTTGCTAGCTAACAGTTATCAAACATTATTATCTTAAGAGCTTTGGTTTTTTTTTCTGTTACTATCTTTGTTGGGAAGGCTTGGTCATCCGCAACACAGGGTATCCTAGTGAGAGACCAATGTTTTGTACCGATCTGTGCTGTATATTATGTAATGTCATGTCATAAATAAAAATAAATAAATAAATATAAATATACTATAGTCTAAGGCGCTTTGGGCGGTTTGACAACTTCCGACTTGGGTTGGCCACGAACCCGTATTGTTTGACAATCGGCATTATATTTGTATTTGTAGCCAAGCTTCAAAAGATAAGGTTAAAAGAATAATAATTGCTCTTTTTGTTTCAGACCAAGCACACGTAACTCATGCTCGAGGGTCGGAAATGGTAAGATAATTTTGGATCTCTCAAGAATTTAAAGCCAAAGTCAGTAATTTTTTTTTATCAAAGTGAACATATAAATATATTATATACATATTAAACTACATACAACATAACATAAATACAGGATGAACGTTAAATAATACGGTACATCGGCCTAAGGCGCCCTTTTCGCTAAGGTAGGTAAATAAACTCTCGGCACTCCACGATAAATTAACGCTTCACACTCACAGCCCCACACTAGGATTCCCTGTATCGTGGGTGCCGTGGACACATAAACACAAATACACAAACACCGAGAACAGAAATCTAAGTTCATCATTTAAATTTCTACCCTTCCGGGGATCGAACCCGGGACCCTGCGAATGGTGGGCTGGCGTGGTAACCACTACACCATACGGGTCGTCTCGGTAAATTATGTAGGAATAGGTAACGACAAATATATTATCTTGTTACTTAGAAGTATCGGATACATCAATGGCTTCAGTGTCGCCCGAGGCGGCGACGCGAGGGCGCTCCAGCAGTATGTCTGCAGCGAAGACGGATAACTCCTTGGCCGCGCCCGCTGTGTCCAGGAAGAGGACTTCATCTGGCGTGTTCCAAGTAATAACTCTTCTTTTCTCTTCTTTCGTTTTTTCTTCTTCTAAAGAGAAAAATAATAAAAATATATTTTTATACCTAATGCAAGCAAAGACTTGCATATTTTGTTTTAATCTAAGCGAAGGTTTCCGTCCGTGCATCAGCAATGTACTCACGCTGATGATATTAATAATTCCTTCCCAGCTCAGTCGTAATAAGTATGCTATGAATTTTCACGATAAATTTTAAAGAGATTGTCAAATTACAAAATTACTTAAATATCGTAAGAACAATGAAATACGAATTAAAAATTGACATTTTAAAATAAAATATTTTGTACAGATACACATTTAGTACATACACATAGTAGACGGATAGAAAAATTGTGGTGGATTATTAAAACTGACATTTTCATGTTCACAGATTGATGAAGTTGAACCGCCGGTTAAGAAAGACAGGGAAACCGGGAAACTGAATGAAGTGGGTAAAAGTAAAGATTCTGAAAAGGAAGAAACTAGTTCGGATAAAGCTATCGTGAAAGATAAGAATAAAATGAAGGAAGTCATGAAAAAAATTGAGAGTTCCAAAAGTGACAACAAAACTACATGTGTGACCGCTTTTAAAGAGAGCGACAGTTGGGATTAAATGAATCCTAATTAAATTATTTCTAGGGTTAAGACTTATTGTAATATTGTCGTGAATGATTGTTTTATTCTAATAAAACTGACTTGAATTAAAGTGGTAAATCGTATTTATTTCTGCATCATATGCAATAAGAGCACAATGTTCAAATAATTAATTTTGAACTATAATTTATGCGAAATAGGTTTAGAGGTCTAAAAGCCTTTTTGTGTGAAGATATTTAATTAGTTTTTGATGACGACATAGCCCTTGAAATATATCTTAGTCAACTAGCTACTCATTAACCATATTCTTTCAGAATTCAGCGAACCTACTTGAAATGTGTCATAAAAACAGACCGAAAATGTAATTGTAACATTACAAAAATTGATGCAATAAAAATAAATTAAATTATGAATTAATTGTGACACAGATAATAACAAAACGAAGAGTTAGGAATGTCTTACAGAATTAAAAAAACATAAGCGATTTTCATTTGTTTCATATTGTCTTCTTGTTTTTCTTTCTTCTGTACTTGATGCAGTTTTGCCGATGGTCGTCGCCAGCACGTTTGGGATTTCCAAGGGCATTGCATGATAGAAGGCAGGTGCCACTTGGAAAACCCAGCTTTACGGCGACCTGATCTTGGTTAAAGAGAGAGAGAGAAAGAGTTCTTACTTTTATCTAAAACAATATCAGAATCTATCGCTTTAGCTACAATAAACTACACTAGCACTGGGCCGCTCATCTTCGTTAGTTCAATTTACGTTTCAAAGGCATTTTTTTTGTTTAGTGATAACTGCTTGAATGAAATTTTTAACTGAATTTAGACAACATTGCTTACGAATAATTATAAAGATAAATAATAAAAAAAGAAATAATAATTTAAGATATCGACTCCAATCACTTTCAGTAACACAAAACTCTAAACAAGGATGCAGTCTTGTCATTTGTTACGGACCGAGTAAGTCGATACCTACCCGCCTACCACATTACATACCTACCCGCCGTCGCGTCGTTTCAATTTATCAATCCATTAGAGACTAGATGAATGGAAAGTCGGCAAGTGAATATCATGTTTGAATTGTAAGTACGTAATGCCGATTGTCCGATATCAGGGAGGACTTAATTAAATCAACTGACAAAGTGTCGCTCGGTGCAACGAAAGCTTTGATTTGCATGGTGGCGTGCACACTCTTTGATTTACGCCGCGCTGTGTACACCACGGTAGCGCATCTCCGCCGCGGAACTGTAGCGAAAAAGCTTAACAATTCCAACGTTGTCCTTTGTATGGCGCGCGAAACTAGCGTAATTGCCTGTTCTAACATCAAGATTTAACTTTGTCGTTGTCTCTGTCACGCTTTATTCCGCCGATCTCCTCCGATACCCGGCTATATCTCCGCGTTCCGCGAAATGATAGCGAAGATGTAGCCGGCGTAATAGCTGATCGGCGGATCAACGCGCGACAGAGACACAGCGCCAAAGTTAAATCTTGATGTTAGAACAGGCAATTTTGCTGAAGTTCCGCTCGCTATAAAAACGACAACGTGTGCAAATCGTTCAGCGGTTTCGCTGCAACAGTTCCGCGGCGGAGATGTGCTATCGCCAAAAATCTTTGATTTCGCGCATCTGCTATTGTGCTGTACGTCACGGCGTTTAACGGTAACTTCGAAACTATCCAATAGGTCAGACGTTATGGTGCATCCACACCGCAGTTACCTACTTTTTGGTGGAGCGACAGAATGCAACAATATAACAATAGATAACATTCTTCAACTTTAGCTACCGATTGTTACCTACTCTTTATTTGCTATTGGATATCGCCACTAACACTTGGAAAAGTAGTTCCACAAAAGTGTGGATGCACCATTAGTGATTTGGTCGAGACTTCGTAAGTCGTAAGAAATGTAGGTATATTTAGGAAAGATGAGTAAATTTTTCAAAATGAAAAGATTAATCAGAAAGTGGTGGGACGGTTAAAAAGCTTAAAAACTGTGGTAACAAAAGATTTCAACGCGCGTCGCATCATGTAGATGTAGTAATTGTATTAAATGAACATGAACACGTTTATACATCATAAAGATCATAATTCACAGGATGTTATTGTTAGTCTGGATTTTAAAGACAAAAAAAATTGCGTAGGTACATTTCTTCGTGATTCAGTCGCATATGTACAGTGTTGAGGGGGCGTCCATAAATTATTAGGCGTTGGGGTTGAACCGAGTGGTTTTTGTCTAGGTACGTTTGCGTTTCAAATCGCTCGCCTTCATAATCAGATTAAATAATGAAATCAAGAATTTTAAAGTCGGCAAAGTTAATAGAAAACGATAAAAAAGTCACATTGAAGCTCATTGCGATTTTCCAACGCGGTGGTTATAGGTACTTATCTAAGAGTATGATACACGAGTAAGGTATAAGACGACACCTAGTCGATCAAATTATATTGCGCAATATTACGTAGGTACTAGCTGTGCCCCGGGGAAAGGGAAATGTTGGGGAAAAGTTTTTAACGAGGGTGAAACAGCGGGGCACAGCTAGTTGTACAATAAATGTATTGTAGGTACAATGTTATTGTAGGTCTAAGAGCCGCCTAAGTATAAGCAGCAATGTGGCAAGGTATATAACCCTTTTACACGGGGGCTGGTAAGAGTGTAGTAAACAGAGTTATCTCGAGAGACCTGTGACCTGTTTACCTATCGGCAGCCGCTATCGAATGATGCTATCAGCTCGAGTTATGGAGGCGAGTCAAGACAGAAGTAGTGTCAACCACGCAATGAAAACGTGATACTCGTATTTTAAAGAACAATTATTATGAACAATATATTTTCATTCTTGCGCTAAATATTACGCTAAATATTTAAATCATCGATTTTATTTGAAGTTATATTCTAACAATACCTACTCAATAATAAAATATGTTTTATTATTATTTTTAATTATAATGGGTTGAGTATACCTACAATAAAGTAAGTTTAGTCGATTAAAAACAACAAATTAACATAACCCTCTCATAGAACTTAACATTAGTCAGCTAAGCTTAAGTTTATTTAATCAACCTCCATTGGCTGTAATTTATATAAAGAAAGAGTCGTGGGCAGATTAGGCTGCTTTGTAATGAATATGATTTCTTTCTCTCAATAACCATCCCTATATTCCTTTTGGTTTTCTTCTTTCTTCTGTTGTTGGTTTGGCATCACCTCAGCTTGGGACTTAGCAGGCCAGTAAGGAACTACCTAACACACTCACCAGACCGCCAAGACCCTTGCCGCAGAGAGCGCTTAACGTGTATTGAGGTCCATCGAAGCTGGAATTTGGTGTACTGACAGACACGAGTATATAAATACATAAGTTTTGTAGGTTTAATTCTATTACAAATTAAAATTAAATTAGTAAGACAAAGAAACTCAACCTTATTTATGCTGTCAATAATTGTGTACTTACCTACCTGTGCAATTCGGTACCTACATTACATATTATTATTTTTAGCTTTAAATTATATTTTTCGTTTGATGGGCTGCTATTGTGAACCAGTTATTTCTTTCTAATGCATCCTTTCTAACTGTCACCGGATGGTTGTCAGAAACTGCATAAGTCGTTTTACATTATCTGTAACAATAGAATAAAATATGAGTAAAGGAGATATAAAAGAAAATAGGAATGGAATAGGCATCTTCTAAGTCTAGGCTAATGAACTACACAGCACACGCTTATAAAAAGTGGCTGTTTTTCTATTGTTACGTTTACAACCCTTTTTACGTGTCTGCTGGGAATTAACCTACGTTTTTCCCTATGTCTTGCAAAGTTAGTTTAGTTAGTTAATGCTTCGTTTAGTTAAAATATAATCACTACGCATGGACTCGCTAAAAGAACGGACGTAAATGCCACAGTAAGACGTATTGAAGCTTAACAATGGCGGCAGCGTTCGAATGTGTGAGTGAACTTCACTCGAAGTACGTCAGAGTCGCACGGGCAAACTTGAATATCATGCTGTGAATGTGTGTGTGTTAACGTATAGGTACATACAAGAGGGCCTTGACTTTGTAAGGTAGCATGGCTTGTGTTTTATTAATTTTACTGATTCCATCCATTTATTTTTGTTAGTCTATGTCACAACGTTACAATACAAAGGCGTTTTCGAAGCTGGATGCACGATAAACTGCAATATTTTAGACACGGAGTTTCTGTTGTGGCTTATTGGTTGTAGAGGCGTGGGCATCAGAGATTAATCAAGGGCTGTCGTCGGCAGGTGAGGAATGGCGCTCGTGCTGCCCCCGGCTGCTCGCGGCTGCACAACGAGGTTCCAGATAATTATGCTTAGGTTATATTTTTTTATTTATTTATTTCCAATAACCTTAGAGCGATATTCGATGGTTTCAATTTCGGTTATGGCTCCAGCGTCAGCTTCTTCACATCTCTAGTCTAAACCTGCTGTTATATGTAAAAAAAACATCAAAGACTAACCAATACTCTCCAAGTAGATATACATACAAAACGAAGTCTTTGTGACTCAGCTGAGTAAGCTTTTATTTACGTAGGTACTTTAGAGTAAAACTAGTAGATATAGGTATAATTATCTATTTTGTAGAGCTTAAGCACTGAATGCTTCTGGAGTGCAGTTGACCATTGATAACGACCATAAACATACAAAACAAATAACAGCTATATTAGTATTTTTTAATCCCTCGTATGTGATCTATAAATTGTAATTGGTATGTTATATTCAATGTTCACACGTACCGGGTGTTAATTTAACGTCAATATGCTTTGAGACTTCATTAAATTTATTCGAGCGCGCATAAAATACTTTTTGTCATTTATATTTATTATAAGTACCTACGTACTGACTTAATTGCAATATATTCATATAATTTCCATTATTTATTACCTTAACCTTAAGTGCATTTTTCATGCATGCAATAATATGAAAAAGAGATGTTAGTTTTAAAAAACTCACGCGTTCTATAAGAAATAGATAATATAATTTTTTCCTTAATTAAATGTTTAACAAAAAAGTGCAATTTCACTGTGTGTAAGTAGGTAATAAATATGATATTAGTTAGTAGACTAAAAAGTTGTTTTTCTTCAATACTAAATAAGCGTTATGCAGGGACCTTTAGATACTTGTTATTGGAATGACTTCTCATCAGGCGACCTATATGATGTTTGTTAATATAGTTAGAAAAAAATAGAGGTGGTAGTACTGCGTATCTAGGTACCTACTTTTTTTTTTCGTAATGGCTGCTCGGCTTTTTAGCCATTTTGCCAATGACAAGCGGGGATCTAGGAACTTCTTTCGTCATAGAAATAGACACACAACAAAAAGAGACAACTTAGAAAAGTATCTGTCAGTCATTTTGACGTGTGGTTTTTATTTATCTTCAATGGCATCACGCTATTTGCGCATAGCCAACGAGAAATCGAAGGAAACGGGGTGGAAAGGAAAATAAGAACCAGTGTAACGTGCCTTACGTGCCTTCCGAAGTTCGGAAGTGCTAGTGAAATTTGATATTGGCGGTCAC
>DWQL01002142.1:0-10253 GCA_018231265.1 Noctuana haematospila
TTCACAGAAAAGTGTTAGCATGAAAAGCTTCGAAGAGAATGTGGTAACTCCTCCTTCTTGGTACGCTAAGCCACAATTTGCAAAAAAGAAGAGTTTCAATCGACATTAAAGTATTAAACTATAAATAAAATAAACAGGCGCCGATCTAGGATTTCATTTAGGGAAGGGGGGAGCACTCTTAACTGATTTAATCTGTATTTTTAAAAGGGGTAATCTTAGCTGCTCCCTTGTGTCAGGGGTGGGGGTGTAATTTCACCCGCATGGATGCGCCTCTAAATGTAAGCCTATTAGGCTATGAAGGCCAATCAAAAAGACAATTTCATATCATAGTGGATGTGTTTTTCACCGATTTTGTATCTTGCACTATTGTCATAAAACTTAGTTTCATTTGGGAACACCGTAAAATTATTTTTATAATAATATTTGCATTTTTCTGTAACAATGCTTTAATAATAATATAAAGTGCTAAAGTAGTAACCCATAAATCCAAAAGACCTACAAAAGCATGCAGAACGCACCTAGAGAAAGTAGCTATATCGTTATAATATCATAAGTACTCTTTATAGCTATAATATAAAACAATGTAGTACATTATTATGTAGTATTTAATTTAGAGTCCTTCCTGTCCGCTACATTCATGATACAGTTTATCGATATCGACAAACGCAAGCGTATGGCAATAGTAATCACTTTTTGACCTGAAAGGTTGGCACTTTGACTATTATTACTTTTGGGTGGTACAAAAAACGACACAAACTGTTGACACTTGGCATTAATGAAATTTATAATGCACGTACGTAGGTAATCTAGGTATTAGCTATTGTTTGCCCTTTCTATTTTTACACGTAGTGTACAAGTAGTGTATATTATAAAATTCTTGGCAAATTGCTTCCAACAAAATTGGCCAGTCAGCCACATTGTACTTTGTGGTATTGTTTGTGTTAGGCTATCACCTATATCTTGTTTAAATAAAATCTGTGACCTATATAATCAAGCTAGAATATAAATGGTGATAGGTATACAATATTATTAAATGTATGCAATATTATTTTAATATTGGTGATTCTTTATAATTTATGTTGGCAGCACTTTAAAAACATCAGTTTGACATAGTAGAAATGTCATTTTAAGATCAATCAATATTATAATGACATTTGCACTACGTAACCTAAAATATACATTTAAAAAATTAAATTTATCGAAAGTGAATTATGTGCATTGGAAATGGTTAAGTTCAAATAATTATAGTGTTCTTTTCTGCGGCTCAGATAGTATAGCTCTTAAAAGTTTTAAAAGAGTCAATGAATTTAGGTAAGTATCTCACTATAATGAAGAGTTTTCTTTTACACAGATTATATTTTTGTTTAATTGTGTAATTTACTGACAATAAAAGTAATTTTAATATAAAACAGGAAGAACAATAAAATTATTAGGAGATTGGATCTAGTTACAGCAAACACTTTGAAAAGTAGGTCGGATATAGAAAAATATGCACAGGGGGAGAATATAAGAACAGTGCCATGGCCTCTTGTAAATATCGAAAAAGGAGAGTACGATTTGGGACTGATCGTGGCATTTGGACATCTAATCAAAGACGACGTTCTTAACAAGTTTCCTCTGTAAGTATTCTTATAGATGATTATTGTAAATTTGTCTTGTTTGTTGCTTTTATTCATGCAACCAATGGCATTGATGCAGTTTAATATCAGATAGGCATAAGTTACTGTTCGAGATTATGAGTGGACGTCTATGGACTGCAGTTACAACAAATATAAGGTGGTATTTGCAGAATAGGAGCTATTGTTTCCCCTGTCTGTGCGTGCATGGGTCTCACACACAAATATACTCAAATTTATACTAATAGCAACTTAATGAGACATGTAACTTTTTTAAATTAAAAAGTTGTGGATTTTGTGATAGCTTTCAAAATTTCAGAGGAATGATAAATGTTCATCCTAGTTTGTTGCCGCGATGGCGCGGCGCGGCTCCCATTATCCACACCCTGCTGCATGGAGATGAGTTCACAGGAGTCTCACTTATGAAAATTAAGGCAAATATTTTTGATGTAGGTGTGTATGTCTTCTTACTGTTATATCTAGTGTCAATCAGGTATTACTTAAATAGGCCCAAATGGCCTCTAACTGGGTTTAAAAACTGTTATAATGTTATATTATTGATAACAGCCAGGATGTGCAGTAGTACTTATGACATATTCAAAATTCAGTGATGTTAATTTTCTTTTAGGAGAAATCATAGATCAAAGAAAAGTTCCAGTTCCAAAAGACATCAAGTTACCAGAGCTGACAGAGCACTTATCAGAAATTGGAGCAGATATGCTTGTAAAATGCTTGAGATTTTTGCCCCAAAGTTTGGTAAATGCTCAGCCACAGAGTAATGAAGGAGTAACTTATGGTAATATGTTTTCTTATAAAATATTTTTTATAGCTATAAAAATAATAATTTTATTTTTTAGACATAAAAATAAAATGACATTATAAGTTATAACCATAACCCAATATTCCATTTCTAATATGTTTTATAGTTTAAATGAATCATAAACTGATATAATTTTATCATCACATCCTGTTTATAATTGCAAATTTTTTTACAGCAAAAAAAATTTGCAAAAATATTAGCAAAGTCAGTTGGTCAGATATGAGTTCTCAAGAAGTTTATAATTTGTATCGTGCAATATATGGGATTTATCCACTCACAACCACATTCAGAGATAAGCAGATGAAGTTGTTTAATGCATTTCTACACAACTCCGAAATAGTAGCCCCGAGTCAGACACAGACAGGCATAATTGAATATTGCAACAAAACAAATGCATTAAGAGTGGTGTGTAAAGACAGAAGATATATCTTTTTCAAATCTGTCAGGATAGTAGGCAAAAAAGAAATATCAGCTTTAGACTTTTATAATGGATACATAAAAAATGCCCCTTTAGATAAAAGAAGAAACATATGTGTAGTTTGAATAATACATCTGAAAAGCATAATTCAAGTGGTTTTTCATTCCTGCTGTACATACTATACCTAGAAAAGATAACTAAGAGTAACATTAAATTTGTATAATATAATAAAGTATAATAAAATATATGTAATATATATATGCATATAATATTATATACATTATACATATACTGTTACATAAAATTTTTTTTTTAATTGTGTTCTTAGTAGATGGAAGGATCTTCTGTCAAAGAAATGGGTTTCTTACCATCAAAACAAATTCAAAATGCTGTAACCCATTCAGATTCTCACATCTAAACAGCACTGGAGCCAACATTATAATAATGCTCATAGGACATAATCTGCATAAAGAGTATGCGTAGATTAAATGATGATCAATCCAACCACTTTCTTCATAACCATTCCTTTACTGCGTACATGATATAGCTACTGGACTGATTAGTGAAATATCACTTTTGAGTGATATAACCTCGCATGGTACAAGCAAGTTATAACCTGACAAAATTTACCTACTAGTTACCATTTTTGAATTATAAAGATACAAAACACAAAGTTCGTCATTATAACTCTTTTATTCATCTTATCAACAACTCACCACATTAGTCTAATTTTTCATACACAAAACAAACATCCAAGGTGAAAATTAAGGCAAATTACTTAAATTTACTTATACGGAACATTTTCACGGAATTAAAAACTAGTATTTTTCCTACCAATAAACATTCAAATACCTTGGTTTAGAAGCCATTACTACAAGTAAGCCATCTTACGTAGATGAATACAGTGGCATGCATTTCGGTGGTCACAGAAACTCTACAGAGATTCAATTATGTGGATTTTTATAGAATCATATATTATAATACAAAAGTAAATATATTAATACATAATATTGATACTTGCATATATAATACGTGGACATATAATAAAATAAAACAGTAACTTTGAAAAAAAAGTTTGGGTTCGAAATTGTCATGTCTTCATTATAAGGTTTCTTTAGAGAATATAATTATGTGGCTTATTCTACGCAGCTGATGTCTATCAGACTCTCACCCTGGAAATTTAACCAAATATATATTAATAACATATATCTATATATTTTTACACTTTTTAAATACATACTATTAACGCAAGAGGAATAAACCTACTGTCAATTTCTGCATTAACATTGAGAAGGCAATTCATCAGATTTATTTCAAGCACTACATTATTTTATGTACTTCTAACCAATGTAGCCACTTACAACACAGCAGCAAAAATACCAAGTTAAAATACACGTAAATAAAAATAATATACCTAGTAGTGTAACAAATTTGATATTTCTGTCGTGTTCGTTACCACTCAAAATAATAAGAAGTAGTAACTGGCGGTCTAATAACATTTTATAGATCTTCACGACTTGCGTATCTCAAGCTTTATTGACCGAGATCTAAATACAAATGATAGTGGGCTGGGCGTGTCATGCCGGGACTAGGTTGTCAGGTTGCAGCCACAAGACACACAACAAAATATATAACAAACATCAACCCATCACAGTCCTACTGCTGAGGTCCCCTCAAACATAAGAAGGATTTAGGCCATACTCCACCACGCTAGCCGAGTGCGGGTTAATACCGAAAAAACACTATAATTTTATAGCAACACTGAACCTATCTCATTGGAACCTTGAAGAGTATAAATAAGATACTTTTAGTAAATGATGTTACAAGCGTTAGCCTTGTCAAGTCTTCTATCTAAGTATTCCTTTGCTTTTACTAAACCGTTATATACATAAGTTAAAGAATTCTATAACGTAACTATAAGTTTTTTAAGAACTTATACTACTCTAAAAGTTACTTAATGTCAAATGTAGCGCCGATGGGTATCATCAGTGATAAGTAACAGTTTAACTTATCATAGATATTTTTAAGTGGATACTTACTGATAATGTTAATCACAAGTTCTAATCTGTAACGGACACATACATTGTGGTGAAAATAAATTTGCGAAGATGATTCTAGAATGAGAAAGGTAAAATAAATTAAGTATTTAATCTAGTTGCGTAATTCTAATTAAAAAAGGACAAGTACATACCAATTTTATGCCAATCTTTTCTTTTTAAACACAGATGAAGAGTATTTTCTGGAAAGTTTCTTGCCCACAATACATAGTAAGTACTCAAACAATATTTAAAATTCAGTTTATTTCTTTGATATTAAATGTCCTCGCGGCCGTCAAATTACACCGCAGTCCATCTCCGTGCGCTAATTTATTACATTAGCGTTCATTTACAAAATACGGTGAGGCCTTCATTGATTGACTAATGAAACATTATGTTAAAATAATACACATGAAAAATATTATATAATATAATTACTATAATAATTAATATTATAAATACGACAGTGAATAGCAATTTGAGTGCAACACCAGTAGGCGGATCTACGATTCTGTTATTTTTTAGTTCTTTTATTTTTTTAAATTAACGAACATAAATGTCAATTCACTGGCAACAAAAAAATGGTATTGCCATAGTAAAACTTCCTAGGTACGCCTATCGGTATACACATAAAAAACAGAAGCCCGATTATTTTCTTACCTTTCTCTTAAGATTTAGCATATACTGCAATGTGACTTTCTAACTATGCGAACCCTGAAAAAAGTAATTTCTCTGAACCTCGCCCAATATGTACCAGAGCTTCTGTTTTCAAAATGCATTGGTCAAGAGTTGACAGTGACATTGTAAGTAATGTGCAATGATATTGCAACTGTTACATGACATGGTGGGTAAACATATTATATTTGGATAAAGCCTGGTAACTCAAATTGTTTTTGATATTCCTTACATACAAACTTTCTTTCTCCTACAAAATTTAAATATAAATAATTATTACTCTTCCATGTACGTAAGCGAGCGAGAAACTCCAGGCTTTAAACATAATCATGTATGATAAAAATTGTAATTATGGTCGATATTTGACGGCAAAGAAAATTTTTTGTTTACTGTCGACTTATGCTTCTACATTTCATATTTTTGTCTTATTTAATTGACCAGAAACTTCTACGATATATTTATTCTTCTTAATATCAATTTAATCCTATTTCAAGAGACTTGTAAAATGCAAGTCAGTTTTGTAAATTCTAACAACCTCAGTGTTTAAAATATTTGTGTTAGGTAAATTGTAATGTTAAACCTATGCAGATATCGTCACTTTTTTATATTAGCTGCACAAGTAATCCATTATATAACTTACTTACTAATAAGACACAAAAATGTATAGACACTCTATTATTAAAAATAGCACAAACAAAAAATGAAGCGAGCATTAACAAACTGTACAATAAACACAATACTCACAAACTCAGCTTGCAATAAAAAAAAAGAAAAAAAAATCAATACACAGTAGTGTTTAGTTGCAACAATAAAAGGTGCTGAAATTTTAATGAATGAATGAAATTTATATGAACAAAAACTTAATTAAAGATATTAAAGTATGAATAATGTAAAAGTGTTATTCACCTACGTTCATAAGTGTTTGTATATTAGTTTTAAGTGTTGTACGTTATTATATTATGGTTTATTACAATGTTCGGAAGATATGAGCATGACGATGATTTATTAATTTAAGTACCTTTTAACGTGCCAATTCTTAGTAATATCAAATAAATAATAGGAATTATCATTTTTCAGCAATGGCTCTTGTTTTTGTTCAACATTAGGTAATGTGTACAAGAATAATAATGGTTTTGGAATGTACTAATACATACGTATACATTATAAAAACACTGCTTAATTGCCGAATTCTTTTTAAAAGTAATGTTCTGGCGTTAGATTAACACACACCTATTGTACACGATTAACTTAACATCAATAAATAATAATGAACAACTGGTAATAGTTTTTAAAGTAATATAGACTATAAACTTTTCGCTTGATTCGGTTCAATGGGTGAGGCGATGAGTGCAAGGTGATCACACAATGCTAATTATGTGTTTTCGAAATCCGGTGCGATGATGAACATTCAGAATGTCTCCTCATTCGGGTCACAGAGAGCATTTGGGCGATTGCTGTGTCCTAAAATGTTACATTAAAAATATTACTGTTAAATGATATTATAAGAGAATATTATCCACGTCAATAACTATTATATCACTTAATTGAGCTGATGTTAATTAAAGACAATTAAATTTGATTAAAAAAGTCCGTCATACGTCGCATGAAATTTTTAGTCGAAGCGTGGTTAATATTCATCACAGAAAATTTAAAATAATTCTTACGCATTTTGCACTACACAACAAAATGTGTATAGCATTTTGAACAAATACAATGACAGTAACATGATTCACAGCCGCCCCACAGACAATGAAAACACAGGGAAACAGTAATGAAGTTTCTATATATTCAATAACAAACGCATGCAAAATATAAGCAAAAATATTGAAAAAAATATAAGGGTATTAAACAAATAATAAGGATAAAAATATTAAATTAAATAGGCATTGATTTTAGTTTATTCCACAGTAATTTTAGTAAATGCTTATATTCTTGGGAGCAAATCTGGAAAATGCAATATCGTATTTAAATAATTATTTTTTTTTTATTTACATTCCAAAACATAAAATTTTAAACATTGCTAGTTATAATAATTTATAGGGAAAATAAAAGCAACGCTAATGTTTCGATACTTCAGAATATTTAATCAACATAATTAAATTTTTCTACTGTACATAACTAATATTAAGTAATATAATTATTATCATTTATTAAATACACAAAAAAAATAAGTGCGTTACATAAAAATATAGTGCAGCAGTAAACTTTTTATTTACTATACGACTACGCCTTCTTTTTACTGTACCTATACACATATATTATACTTAGCACATAAGGACTTCACAACGTCCAATAAATTTTATCTAAACATGAACCACTTTAATATGTTCATTTACTCCGAGGCTACCAGCAAAAACTTGATAACGCACACCTACACTGGGATATTGTAGGCTTATTTGACAGGATGATACATCAGACAGATAAAAACCACCATCTATTGCTCGATATTAGTAACATGATTTACGTTGTTATTGATAAAAACAGCTGTCAGTTACTGACGCATACGGTTATTATAGATATAGATACATAGGTAAGAGATACATGCATTTTACTCACTACAAACAAGAAGGAATGCAATTTAATACAAATTAGTTACATCATTTTTGTTACAACAATTATGATAAATTGATGGCACATTATAACAAATTTCAAGCACACTTTAACGTCCAAATAGCATTCACACTCCCAGAAACAATAAAACATCATGGCACAAATCACGACGTCCGCAGACGTTTAAAACTTAATGAAAAAACAAACTGTTGTAACAGATGTAAATACATATATATGTATGTACTTATATATAATAGAAGAACAATATCTAAGTACTAGCACCCTGTAACATATACATACATACGTATGGAAAAACAACGGTTATGTACACAATAAGTGAATAGATCTATGTCTACGTTCCTTAAGTAGGTTCTAAGATCTAGTGTAGCTGCTAGTCAGAGAAGAGCTTGGAAAGCGTGAGGAGAGGGTGGGGGAGGGCTTACATGTGCTCGGGGTGGCTGCGGATGCAGTCGATGAAGTCGCCGGGCTTCAGCTCCCCGCGGCAGATGCGGAACACGGCCGTGAACAGCGGAAACCTGCAAGTATCATCAAACCATCACCGTTATTTGGTGATGACCAACAACAACCAAACACAATATAAGCGTGTTGTAGCCGAGCATCGTTTATCGTTCATCGCACACCATGAGACATAAGAAACCTAGCTGCGAACAGTAAATTCGTGGGACGCGTCTCCGTCCCATGATAAATACTACATACACATCACCATATAGATTTAACTAGCATTAAGAAATATGTAATTAGATTATTAAATCTATGTCTCACTCGATACGTGAATGTACGTTTAGTTCAGGTTTAAGAAATGAGATAAGGCAGGCTAACACCTAACAACCGGTTAGCCTGCATTCAAATATTAGGTATCAATTTTTTTTTTATTTTCTATTTATTAAATGTAGTTTTGTTTAAATTACCTGTTATTTCGACCCCCTACCCTGCAGCCGTACGTAAGTAGCGTGTTAATAAGCCAAGATTACTATTTAAAAATAATAATATAAACATAACATCTTTACAAATATAAACATGTTATAAAGTAACCTTCCCTACATGCCAATGCAGCTAGACCAATACCAATTGTAAATATATTTAGAGAGAATCAGAGAAGCAAATTCAATTAACGCAGCCATTGGCCTTTCCTTGACCATGGATGCACGCCAAGAACAACTATTTCGGTGCAATCATTGTAACAATTCTATCGTGACACAATATCGTACCGTCGGGGTTAACGACGTTAAATACGTAGATCCGAGTTATTTATAAACTCAATATCACAATGTTATCTCTATGCTTAGTAAATTGCAGCGTTTAGTGTTCCAAATACAAAGTGATTGGCGTAAATCAGGTTATTACAAAATGAACGATATTGAGCGCCCGTTTTTAACCTCGGATTCGATTAAAAGTGTAACTTAATATTAATTCATTATGTAGGAGAGCTGCAATCCACAATAATTTAGCTAAAGATTATCTTTATCTACGTTGTACTTCTTGCGTTGGTATGTGTGTCTGTGTGTAGTTTAAATGTAACGGCTGCGTCACTTTTGAAGATTATTTTGTTTTTAACCGGCCTTTTAGAATTACACCTGTTCCTGTGTTTATCTAATATCTGCAAAGAGTTTAAATAAACATGCGCACTAATCAGTACATAGCTAAATACTAACTTGTTCTCCATATTCTTGTTCGCCAACATATGGTTGACCTCCTCGGCGGTGATGGGTCCCTGTAGCTTCTGTCCGTTGAGCATTTCGTCCTCTAACTCTTTGATGGAGCGGCCGGTCTTCACGAACGCCTCAGCCACCCTCCTATTTCTGCCACCTGGAACATTGACACTATCTATATATCTCATCTGCACTTGTGATCTTAAAGGTCATTCAAACTAATGTTTACTTCTGTAAATACTTAGACAGATTACAGAGTACGTTCAGATACGTTTCCCTACATCACATAAAATAAAAAAACACTGTATGACGCTATATTATGATAAAGAAATCTTATTGGAACAAATGTATTGTCTACCTTGTTTAGATACAAATTAATATATAACTGTGGGGGAACTATTTTGTAAGACGATGGATGAAGAAGAAATATGACGAGTGTTTGAATATAGAATGTAAGCGTAGAACATA
>DWQL01002143.1:0-10252 GCA_018231265.1 Noctuana haematospila
CATGAGGAAGGAGGCTATCAAACATTACGTTACTATTCTTAACGCGGGTGAAACCGCGTGGCACAGCTAGTCTTGAATAAGTGAATGACACTTAAATAGCGTCTGGTTGGAAACAGATGTGTAGCCGCGCCGGGAAAATAACAAATTAGATCTGTGATTATAACTTTAGCGCTGTTCATATATTTTTTTAATTAGATTAGATAGTCGCAATTAATCAGTGTCTCGACATGTTGGCGGACTTCAAAAAGGAGGAGGTTGTCAATTCGTCTTCTCCTTATGTTGGTTTTATTGAACCTCAAGAATACGTTCTAAATATTACATAACAGTTAGTTAGCAATAGTGAATAGTGAATAAACTTTAGATAAGGTATTTATGGAATCAACTACAACTCTGGTTTTAATTGTCAGATAAAACAATAATGTATGCGGGTACCTGCATTGCTTCGCATGCATAATGAAATACTTATTCTATGCGATGCCAGATTGACGTGTATTTTGTCACGTCATTTTGTATTGTAATTCATATAGAATACACGTCAGTCCGGTGTACATGTATGACTATAATGTATCATTAATAATTAATTGATTCATTAACAACGTACTATTGGTCTACCACAGGGCATGGACCTTATTTCAAAGGTGGCCAATAGGTTTGAATGAATGAATTTGAATGTCAAATCAGCATTTGCCCACGTTTTAACATTATTATAAACCTTGGGTAATCATTTTCATTGTTCATGTAAAGTCTGACTAGTCGCCCTTGCCCATCGTGGACTTTGGCTTAAACCATCATATTTGAGATCCCCAGTGCCCAGCAGTGGGAAAATGTGCGCCGGTAGTAATAATGATGTAACTACAATTAATCATGTAAGTTTACGGCCGTGATGAGTCCGCTGAATGCATCAGGAAATTCACAATTTTCCTATTTACGTTGAAACCGGAAGTAATTCGGAGTAAACAGGAGAACGGAATAACTGAATGAACGGGGAGGCAGGTCCCTGCATACAGATCGACCAGACAAACATTTTGCCTTGATGCTATAAATAGGTATAAGAACACGACCGGGTACAATGTACTTTAAAGTAGAATATTTTAATATTTTGCAGTACACACTTAAACTATTATTATTTTAAAATACTCATTCCAATAAGTTATGAGTAATCTAAAAACGTTTGAAATTAATTAAAAAATCCTTCTTCAGATTGTCGATTCGTTCTACTCGGATGAGATGTTACTTGATAGCCCAGTGTGTGTGATAAGAAATCTCAATTCACCTCAAAATTTTCACTTCAAAACCCTGGTTTTTTATTCTCTCTGGTAAAGCCGCAAAATACAAAATATTGCTTCTTACCTATACCATAATATTTGACTACATTTCTCAATACAAATTGTGGAAATATAAATCGTCAATAGCCACATCCTGTAAACAAATTAATAAGTGATTACATACGTCACAAAATGCGACCATATTTCGACAGATATGTGTCAAATGAGTCACGTACCCTTTGATCCTTTGCTTCTAATTAGCGGAGAATTGCTTAACGAGACTGGGGTAAAGGTCATAATGATTAAAATGCTTGAAAAAGTGCCACCGGGGAGAACGTCCAGGAATTTGACAACTAAAACTAATGTGGTGTTATGGTTATTAATAGATTTGATAAAATTATTACTGTGTGACCGCCCCTTGCTCTAAGGCTAGAAGCTCTTATTTATTTTAATTCTTATGCAATTTATAACCACCATAATTAGCTTTGAAGTAATATTAATGCTTCAGGATATTACGACTAACTTGCAATACTATATTCATGTTGACGTTTACTACCCGCGTGGTGTAGTGTTTATCACGCGAGTCCACTATTCGATGAGTCCCGGGTTCGATCCCCGGCGGAGCAAATTGAATGATAAATTTAAATATCTGTTCTCGGTGTGGGTGTTTGTGTAATTGTCTTTGTATATGTCCATGGCACACACGACACAGAGAATCCTAGTGTGGGGTTGTGAGTGTGAAGCGCTAATATGTCTAGATAGTAAGAGACAGAATCTATAAACAGTTGTAGTAAGGACAGTCACTTTCATCACTCTCCAAACGTGCAGGCATCTCAATGGCGGAAACTTATCTGCAAGCCAAATAACTTTCTACGGCGTCCAGCAAAAAGTCCAGCACCAAAGGTCAGTTTTGTTTTGCTAACGTACGCTTTCTATACGATGCAATTGAGCCTTGATTCTAAAGGAAACGGAACGTAACACAACTTTCATATTATGTGGTAGAACTTAGAGGTAAAATCAATTGATTTATTATCGTTTCTATGGAAATATATGTTAAATAGAAGAGTAGATATAAATAATTTTGAGAATGATATTTAATTGAAATGAAATTATAGTTTAGTAAAACTTAGTAGGTACATCTCAACCAATCCGCACTGGAGCACTATGGTGGAGTATGTTCCAGGCCTTCCCCTGTTGTTAGGCCCGTGCTCAGAAGTGGGACATAAAAAGGGTTGAAGGCAAACAATTTTAAGTCATATCTTATGATTTGAAACACTGACTATTTACGTAGATTTTACAGGAGTGCCTGACTTTAATTCGGATCTAACCGAGCCGTGTCTACATATATTATTATAATGTTTATGTAGTGTGATCTAAAAACAATAAAATGTTATGATTATAACATTAAAATTTACTAAAAAAAACTAAATAAGTAGAACAAGTATAAACTTACCTAACAATGCATAATATATTAATGCGGTCTGTACATTATATCAAAATATTTGAGTCCAGTCCATAACAAACGCTATCATTATAATTCACTGAGGTTATCTGCAAGTTAACTTTGTTTTTATTTCAATCCGGCAAATATAAACACAGTTATATAAATATTAAATACACAGATAAAAAGTGCTTTGTCCCGAATGATTGACTGGCGGATTAACGCACAGACTAAACCGCTAATCATACAGACCCGAAATTCTACCCCTAAGGGGGTGAAAAATGAAGGCAAAGTTTATATTAATTATAAATTCCACGCGAACGAAGTTGCATGCATAAGCTAGTATAAAATAAAATTCAAATTCTTACACTACCCGACGATGTATCGTATAACTTAACATGTTAATACATACACGGACAATATTCCTACTTCCGGCGTTGCATTCGGTTACACAGAGCGTGCATGACCCCGTACGGACACCTACTTTCTAGTTCCCATTCGATTCGACTTGGATTACGCCATTTTATCGATTATTGTGACCTTTTTCTTTAATATCGAACGTTACAACATTCTGATTGAGCCGTCACTAGCGTGCTCAATATTTTTATTTCAATTGTGGATTACTTTCGATTGTTAAATACGCTATTTTTGCTGAAAAAATTGGTGATATTAGCAATATCTAATTACCTATTTTACTATAATGAGGTGTATTCGTTGCTGTATTAGTATAAGATTCAGAAAGTCTTGGGTTCGACTCATCATGTGTCTAAAGGAAAAACAGTCTGAATATGACTTCACACTTCACCAAAGACTGCGAGGAAATCTGTAGTTGTTTAGACTATACATACTAAGTTTCTACAGATAGTTTGCAACAACAATGGTTCTCCTCTTTATATGTAAAGTAACTACGAACTTACAGACGGCGAGTAGTCGGTACTGAATGACTTCCAACTCAGTAAATCTCACATACATGTTACATCTAACCTACTCAGAAAAAGCAATAAGTCCCTGCACGACCTCAAATAGGACTTACTATGAAATTATTTACTTTTTTGAAGAGCTAGGCTTTATTAGGCTATAAGCTATTAATTGTTGTGAAGGGTCATTATAAAAACGGTTTGACCCGCCTTCTAGAACTTAAACGGAAGTCACGTGTGGACAAAATGGCGGCGCGGCTTCCGGACGTGCGCGTGACTCTAACGCACGAGTTTCATCGAAAGTTTAAGGTTTCGTCGTGCCTTTAAAACTGTCAAGTGTTCTTGCTATGCCTGAGCTTAAGGAAAGATGGTCAATGTTGGAAGGCACGGTTTACGGTCATCGTATCGTAAAAGATCAAAAAGTTTAGCAACATCAGATGCAGTTTCCATTTTGATAAATGTTGCGTGCTTCCTAGAACAGAAGGATTAGAATTCCAATTGACAACCTCTATTTTACTTACTTCAGTAGGTTGTAGAGCTTTCAAAGTTTGCCCGGGAGGTACCACCGCTGCCCTCATAACCCACCGTGAAGCAAGTCTTGTAGCATGTACTTGTGTTTCGATTGGGGACGCTTGCTGTAGCACACAATATAGTTGAGGCGACCATCTCAGTCCTCATGAGTAGGCATCAAGTATAATATGATCTCAGAAAACTAAATCAGAAATTTAAATAGAACATCGTCCTATATTTCATCGTTCTAATTAAATAGAACGTCGTCTTATTTTTATTATATCAACCTTAAGGTTGGACGTGGATGTCCATAGGTTTCAGTGACTACTTAACATCAGATGGCCCCATGCTCGATAACTACTGATAAACGGTAAAAAAAAATTCTTTCTTGACAAGTTTTTTGCTCGGAGGTACAAAATTAACAACTCATATTGTAACTTTATTAAATTAAAAATATTTGCACAACAAATTACCAGGAACTAAGACACGTTGACATCATCTTTGAACACAATTGAGGAATCTTAAAATCAAACAAAGGCCGCTTGCTCATTTGGTATCAAAACATTTCGCGCAAATAAGCGCTCTAATGAGACAATACTAGTTTATATGAATACTGTACGCGACATGTTAATTAAGAAGACACAATACGTGTAAATTTCCTTATTTTTGCTGATGTATTCATGATAGTGCACATCAGCGTACTAAGGTAAACTTTGAGCCACACGAGCGAGATTTTTTTTAATCGTTTATGAATAGCAAACAGCTCAGTGGCATGCAGGTTAAAAGATAAATTTTGAGGATGATCAAGATCTGGAGTTTAAACCACTATCACGCTCCACGTAGAAATAGCACATAAAGTAGCTAGAGTCTACAGGCAAATCTATTTTCACCAGATATATTTGCCGGTTTACACTTTAACATTTATAAAACCTAATAGAAAGTTACTGTTTCGCTGAACCATGAATCGTTCGATAAGTCTTTGCAGACGATTTGTTCTGCAAACTGTTTTAACTTTAACGATCCTGAGGTCGCCATATGTTTGTTTTCTCTACTAAGCATACGGTATAAACTAGAAATGGCAAAGAAATTAGCATTTGTGTGTGAAGCGTTATTTATTTAGAAAAACAAGAAGTGTTAAAACAGAAATTGATAAGAAGTTCAGTCGGGAACACACGAGAATTTTAGAAAAAAGTAGGTACATATTTTGTCAGTGTTCTTGTGGTGTTCTTTTTTAAACCGGATTTTCGGTATAGTTATGTCGGTAACACAGATACGTAAGAATTGGCTACTAAACAATGACAATTATCCTGTATCCCCACGTTTCACCTTCCATTTCAATTAAATACTTTTATAATTTTTGCTAAATGTCATTTAAAAATAACTATTCCTTCGAAATACTGTTTATCCTTTTTCCAGTCTCACCGCTTTTTGTCTCTATTAGGAACAGTAAAATAATTATGTTACAACGTTTTTGTTCTCTGTAAAGAATACTTCTTACAATACGAGTATGTAAGGATAAAAAAAACCAAATTTAATTAACCATTAAAAAAAATCATTTGTTACGACAGTCATTTCTACAGCTCAGTAACACTATGTTTTATTTGGCAACTAGCCAATTTCTGTACTGAACCGAATGCACTAATAGTTTCTCATGTGATTTCACAGATGTTCTAGAAGACATAAGTTTCTAGTTTTTGCTACGATGGAGATATCAAAGAATTCTGGATGTTATTTATGAAGCTATCAAAGCTAATGTACAAGTTATAGAATATTACTAATACTGAGCAGGATAACGCAAGTATAAGTCAAAATTAGTAAATTTCCTTGAGGATAAATGGCAGTTTTCAACGTATCAATAAATTTTGGAACGTAAATAGACATTTCTGAGGAGCGAAATGTTATTATCAAATAATTATTACGCAATCTATGATAACCTATTACGTGCAGTACGTTATGTACGTAACAGTAATGTTATTGCATTACAGTAATACTCACTCATGTCATTACGTCGAACAAAATAAGGAAATTGACACTCGATCGACACTTCACGTAGCCTGTAACTTAAAGTACCGGTTCTGACAGCTTCTAAAATTAAAATTGAATCTGTTTTATACTATTTTACGTCACAATCATGGTATTGTGAGGTCGCCATTAAATAAGAAACAAATTTAACAAGAAACAATTTAAACAATTTATTTCTCGCCGTTTTCGCTAGAGGCGCTGCTAGTTTAAGTAACTGTAAATCAAACTTCATTATTCATTGAAATTAGTACGTATAAGGGGCTATGTTTTCAGCACGGGCGGATACCGTCGGCATTGTCCCAGTCTATTCTTAAATGTATTAATGTCGTATCAAAATGTCTTTATTCCAAAAAAATTTTAAACAAAATAGCGTTGCTTTAAATTTACATCTTGTTTAGAAATTAAAATATATTTTTTCCCCATCATCAGTATTTGATGTTTGTCACTCTGAGACCTTACCGTCGCCCGTTTGTGAATAGCCTAATGTCGGGAAAACAAGAAAGTTGTTGTTGTTACAAGATTATAGCTCTTTGCGGCCACCCGCATGGCGTAATAAGAATTTTCTTGCCAGCGAATATGAGTTTGACGTACATAATATGGGGCAAAACATAATATAAACGAATAGCTGTGCCCTGCGGTTTCACCTGCGTTAAGAATTGCAATGTAAATGTTGATAAACCTATAACCTTATGTACCTTACTTATATACCTACCCATTATAATAGTTTGATGTTAGACGTCTTAACCGATTATGATGTTAATCAAATTTATTGGTCATGTTTTGAGTCGTCTGAACCTGTTCATTGATTGATCAAGCGTCTATTGTACGATCGTAATTGACGTCAAACTCAAATATAAAGGAAGGGTTTAATATGCGACAGCTACTGGTAATTTCAATAAATTATTATATATATTTAACGATATATTTAACGAGCAATTTAGTATAATATAAATTATGTTTATTTTTGTATTTAAAAAACATATACAATGTTTTGTTAATCAGTAAACTTCCGCCCATAGATTCAGTATTTTTCACAGCTTAAAAACAAATCGAATTAAGCATTTATTTAGAGACATAAGACGAGGTTCTGCTGAGATGGCGCATGATCAGCAAACAGGCTATAACAGAAAACTGGTTTTGTTATGTTATGGCTTATGGCGTCAATTCATTAGATAATTGAAAATTTATTATTATTTACTAAGCAGCCAGTTTTATTAAACACAAAAGTTGCAAGTTTTTAGAAGGAAAACAAGGGAAGTTAAGACGAGGCAAAAATTAGTATTTTCAAGACCATTTTCCCGGTATTTTGTAATGAAAGCTTTATTTTTCTTATAAATTAAGTTTCTAGAAAATTAAATTTCTATCAAGTTTATCCGTGGCTTAAACAGTTAGTAGTCTGAAATCATTCGTTAGAATTTCGATACTTGAGGGATTTTTTCCTTACTGTAGAGATTTAATTAAGTTCGAACTTCGGATTCCAAATCTGGATGAATAAATCATTTTTCTATTCTTCTCAAGATACAAATTTTTACTGCTACTAGATTTTCATATGTTTCTCAAGCAATATATTGTTATTCTAGACTAAAGTCTAATAACTATGAATTGGCAATTGGCAGTCGATTCTCAGGAGAGTTTGGTCTTCGAAGCCTTCACAATAACCTTGCGCTAACAGAATTAGGACTCTAGCGAAAGACCTTAATAGGCTATTAGACCTCAGTGGTTTGTGCAAATAGTAATTGTATATTGTGATTTTAGAACTATGCAAGTATGCATGTCCATTTGAAAATAAGAAGCTATCTACCTTAGTTAGTTTATCTCTCGTGAGTATCACTACAGTTTGCTCTTGTGCTGTGTACAATAAAAATATTTGGCTTACGCAGAATTAAAACTTCATTTAAAACATAACCACGACATTTACGTAGCCACAGCCGGTGTCGACTCAGGCCAAGAGTATGATGTAAGTGTGTCGATGTCAGCCACTTCAGCCTCACTGTGCACATATAAGTCATTTTTATTTCTTCTGATTTTATCATTAACATATCGATGGAATTTATTTAACTGCTAGATAAGATTTATTCATAACTTGTAAATTATAAACTTGTTTTTAAAGGAGTGCCGAGAGTTTTTTTCTAAAAAAGTTACGGTAAGGTACTTAAGTTAGTGCAAATTTTGTAACGCCGTCTTCACGCAAGAGTCTCATCGTTTTTAGATAAATAATTCATGTTTAAGTATCAACATGTTCTTGAACAGCGTTTATTATACTAAAACTTGTACAATTATTTCACCTTTTTTTATTATGCTGACGTAAATGGCGTCAGTGAACATATCTTATTCGGGTATAATAGAAATCATTGTCAGATACTTATGTTTATGTTTTTTAACCGACTTCAAAAAAAGGAGGACGATCTCAATTCGACTGTATTTTTTTATGTTTGTTACCTCATAACTTATGACTACGAGAACGGATTTGGATAATTTTTTTTTATTTAAAAGCTGATGCGTTACGTTTGCTCCCATTTTAATTTGGTCCAGTTCCGACAACGGCATCCATGAGAAAATAAGTCTTAAGTTTAAGTATGTGCGCGACAATTGAAATCGGTTTTTTTCGTAACGCCAGTTAATATATTATTTCCAAAAGTTCTAACATAAGTTTTACTCTTAATGACTCCTGGAACCCTCTAGACTTTGCAAACCAGTTCAGTTTTTACGAGAGCTTGGTAATCATTATCGCCTTATTAATTTGTTTCATATAGTTTCCTTGTTGTAATATTTCATAACTCGTTTTTCCCGTTGTGTTAGTCTCGCCATTTTGTGGGGTTCCTCTAACTAATCGCTTTGAATACTAACATCTAAAGCAATATGGCAGACATCGCAGCTTTTAAGTGGTCCCAATAAATTATTAACTTTTTGTAGACTTGTCTTGCGTAGTGGTGAATGTCACAAAAACACGTCATATCAGTATATCAGGTGTTAACATACGTTATTAGTGTTGTTACATAATGAGACACAGATCTGAGACAAAAAATATATCATATTAATATAAGTTTTTCATTTGCATATTTTCGTTTAATAAGATTTCACCGAAATTACTCGCTTATTGTTAAAGGACAATTGCTATAAGATTACCATTCAGTCGTATTTTTGTTATGGTAAAATCAATTTTATTTACATCATTTATTACAACATAAAGAAACAATGACATGAAATATGCTTATAAATAATGTTACATACTGGTCCATGTTTCTGTCTTTATTATTGTCTGAATCTGTTATTTTTATGTGTTTGATGATCTGATTTTGATGTGTTTCATAGAAATCATATTAAATTAACGATCTTAACACACATGTTTATATTTTACAACACAGACTTTATATTTCTTAAATCTATTTTCTCTTCTTATTTCTTTATAAACCTACTCTATTGGTTTTGATCGTAAAAAGTATATAATGAAATTAGATAAAAACCAAAATACCGCATCCAAAAACTATCATGATCGACCAAACTCATCGTTAATTCAACATCCTTTAAATTCAACCACAACATCAAGAACATAAAGAGCATTAACAAAACGTAGACAATAAACATTGTACGCGGAACCGATAGAATTAATAGAAATGCGGAGAATCAAACAAACCTGATTACACCAGGAAGAAACGAGAGAAAAAGGTTAACGAACTCGCAACTAAAACCATTTGTGTGGATTCCAATTAAGTTTTTTTATTACATAATACTTAGTAAGAACCGTAGCAACTAAAAACGCGTCGGTCAAGACAAATTTTGAAACTACAATTAATATGAAAACTTCCTTATCCGTATCAATAAAATTATTTTACACAAATAACTTTGTCGAGGCTTTGTCAGGTATTATAACGTCCGCATTGATAATTTACAAATAAGAAATCTATAGGGACATAATAATGTTTCATGATGTATCTACTACTTTCGAAGTACATGCTCAGTGAAGTTCATCTGTCTATCTTCTTCTATCTATACCTACTTATAGTAAATGTGTAGAGGTCTATTCTGTACATGAAATATATTTCCAAAATAACTATCGGGGGGTGATTAGGGATCGATACTGATGCCAAAAATGCAAT
>DWQL01002144.1:0-10251 GCA_018231265.1 Noctuana haematospila
CGGTGGTACTTCCCCGGTCGAACCATACAAGTTCTACCTACAGTACTATTTTTTCTCACAAGAATTGTGGTAAATAAGATGAACAATGGAACTTCGTCCGCGACGAAACACGAACTAAAGTTCTACTGTAACCGTCTATCGATGTCAATAATATTGTTACACTTAATTGTTATTTAAATGTTAAACCTAACAAATTAATTTTTAAACGATAATAGGCTTTTAAAACTGATACTGGAATATCTAGGGACCTAATTTGTATTTTAGGTGTTCACAATTATTCTATGACGGCTTCACAAAGGCTCGACCCTTGTGTACAAAGAACACAATAACTAATTTAAATGTACAGAGATTGAATACAAATCAACCTATAATGGACCCACGAATAGTTCAAACAGAAATCTTGTTACGATGCAAATTCAATCGATTGTTGTCTCGAGAGCCTCTTTTTTGTAATTCCCAGTAAATTATCGGATATCCTTAATTTCGGGGCGGTAATTTATCATCGCTTTATCTTTTTTCTCCAAGTGACTCACGCAATTTCCGATTCTCAGTAAGTATATTCCTTGAAAAACTTGTTTAGGTACAAGGTACAAAGTAGTAGAATAAGTAAAGGTTGCAGGCCATCAAAATAATTGCATATAAGCGTAGTATTGTACTTATCCTTGGCAAATAGTGCCGATATTATAATTTTTTTAGTTCTATATTATTATTGTTTATAGCCCGCATGACTGCTACACCCATCAAAATTATTCGCATACATTTTTTACACACTCTCATAAACTTTTCTTCTGCATCGCACCCACAAATGGTCAAGTTTACCCTTGTATCTCGTAGCCATAAATTTTCAATATACCATCGGCCGCCCCTAAAAAAGCATCCCAGTTATTTCTCCTTCAGATATTTTCCAATACCAGTAACTATCTCACGTAGGCAGAGCCTGACGTTTTTACAACCTGTGTTTATTCGGAACCAGTGAACACGTAGAGCGCCACAAGCTTTTCTACGTACACATTTCTTTTCCTATTTCTGTTTTATGGAAAACTAGTTTTTAGGCTATCCTTATCCTTTATCCATGTAGGGTCTGTCTGCGAAACCTTGATTTATTGATTAAATCATTTAAACATATTCTATCTGACCAACACGTACTCTAAGGTAAATATTAAAAAATGTTTAAAGCGACACACTCAATATTAGACTGCTGCTTATATTTATGATGGTGACTAACGTATCGGCTGAATTTGGTCACCAATTTGAATTAAGACTACCTGTAAACCCCCCTCCCAATCCCCTCTAAAGGTTATACAAAAAAGTTACAATTTCAGGTCCTGTTTTGACTAACCCGACTGGGCTAATACAAATGCACGCATTTTAATAACAATTGGATAATTGGAGGAATTGAGTTGACTCAAAACATTGTAATAAAACTAAAACAACAAAACAGGGATCAATATGGGAAGCTCGAATGGGTTAAAGTAGCATTCGGTTACGCTAGTATGTCTCGCATTCTAACCCTCCACGGCCGGTCAGACCTCACTCACTGCCGTGGCCGAGGCTAATGCTAAACGAATTAATCTCACCCGTGGGATGAACTTCGTATTACCAAACGTCTATCATATATTATGCAATAACCTAACTTTTCAGTATGAAACACTACACTTGTGTTTTACGGCACATGATGGCCGGGCTATGAGTGTGAGGGCTATTAAGACTGCGAACAGTATAATTACCTACACATAACCCAAAAATAAAAGAAGGTGGAGTATCAACCATGGGCGTAGATAATCTGTACCTAATTACTTGAATTCCACAACAAAATTGATTCTGATTCTGATATTTTCTAAAAGGGGCCCAAGCCCCTTTTCTCCAAAGTCTCGGGGGGAAATCAATGATGGCTCTATTAACTTTTAAAGCGGTTACAGAAAATTCTTGTTTAGAACATTCTGGGGTGAGCAAATATTATATTACCTAGTAGGTAATAAGTAGAAAATGTTAAGTATTAATTACTTAATTAAGTAATATTATTATATGTTTATAACGTTACCATAATATACCCGTTAACATAACGTAAAATTCGTAGAAGTATCAGCTAGTCCGATTCTCTGAATACTTTTTTAAAAAACCCGAGTAGGTACATAACCAATGTTATTGTCTCTACTCTCTATTTATAAAAATGCCTGACGGCAGATGCGACCCACTTCTTCTATTCTTTATTCGCTTACATATTACTTCGAGAATAATATATTCGCTGAAGGCGCAAAAGATGGCCGATAAAGAAACAATTTGTATTCAATAAGACCCGTAGTGCACGAGAAATAACTTGGTTCGAAATATGGAGCTGTTGCCAAAAAGAAATATTCGTTGCCGATTTGGACCCGATGGTACCTGCCTACTTGCAGTAAAATTTGCTTTCGATAATAAATAGGTACCCAACATAAAACCTAGGTTCATTACGTAGGCATTCCTCTTTTCATTATAGTCATATTTCATGCAAAGTAATTATAAACATATAGTTTAAGGAAACACGAAAAAATAAATTCGACTTTACAAACATAAACTTTAATAATACTCGAACCAAAGCAAGGCATAATATTTTAAACATTTTTCTGTTTATAAAGTTAATTTATATAGAATTTTTAAACAAAAACATTTCTACATACAATTACATAATACCTATATATTTATTCATTGCACGAGTTATAATTTCATACATGTTTAGTCATAAATTATATTTCTGAGGAAAGGAGGTAGTTGGGGAGGTAGAAAATCTAAAAAATCCTGATTAGACGTCACGGTTTTCTTCGCCTCAACTCCACAAGGCCTTTTTTTGGGTTTCGCCTGAACTTTTTGTAATATATGTTTCTCCTGCGCTTTGTTACACAAACCAGATATTTCAAGCAGTTCATTAGAAACAGCCTCATACCTATCCTTATGATAAGGACAGACTGATTGTACCTCACAGTAATAGTTTTCCTGGAATTGATCGTGTTTGTCTGGCCCTGTTCGAGATTCGCATGGCTTAATTACGATATGCGGTGACTTATTATATAATTTAATGCTTTGTTTATCACATTCTCTTGAGCATTTACTCTTTTCGCAACATTTATCACTGCCATTTATACTATTCCAAATATATGAGTCTCTAATCTCGTCTTTTTTGCTATTTAACCTTTCACATACACATTTAGATGCGTCGCATAACCTACTATCGGGATATGTGTTACAATTTGTTGCAATTGCCTTGTCTTCTGGGTTTTCTATTTTACTAATGTACGGAGAAGTATTTTCTTTTTTAGAACTATTACTCGTGTTTACAGCTACGTTATTGGATATTTGCTTCATAGCGCTCTCGTCTAAAATAATATATATACTTCCAGATTTCGTGATCTTTATTGATCCTAAATCACTACTATTACGTGTATTTTCATTTAAAATAATAGTGATTTCTCCAGATTTCGATCGTTTTATCGGAATAACTGCTTTGGATGATTTGTCTATATATGTTATTAATTGATTAATGAAAGATTTTTTTGATTCTTTATCTAGAACTACAGCGTAATGGCCTGATCTAGTTTTTTTCAAGGTTGTTGACGATTTGTCTAAAAGACTTTGGCTACTGTGTACCATATTTCTAGCTGTCTCGTATAAATAGGAGTCACTGGTAGATTTAGTCATGGTAACAGTTTTATTTGTACGTGTGTTTTGTGAGTTATTCTTAGGAAAGTTTATGCTTGAACAAGGTAATTTTCTTAGCAACTTGCCAAGTGCCTTAGCAGACATTACCGATCCATGAGATTTATTTTCCTGTGCTATGTCTGTCTTATTTTGTACTGAGTCCGAAACAATTATCTTTAATAACCCCGAATGAGATTTCACGAGCAAAGCTTTCTTACTGCTAGATCTGACATGATCATTCTTTTCAAAATCTAATATGATACCAGATGGAGTATTAATAATTTCAAAACAACATTCATTTTCTTCTCCTATTTGATGTTTTATTGCTTTTTTATAACATTTCTCAAACTCTTTTTCGAATATGATATCAAAATTACCGGATGGAGTTTTCTGTATAAGAGCAGGTGGTTCTGATATGCCGCTATCAAGGCCCTTTATTTTAATCTTATTAAGTTTTTCTGTTTCTGGCATATTCGGCGATAACGATTTTTCTTTTTCGAATCTTGATTTCTTTTCGTGAATCAGAAATCCGTTTGAAATTGTTCTTGTTGCAATGGTATTAGAAATAGGTAAATCATCATTAAAACAAATATTTAAAATACCAGATTGAGTCATATATAATGAAACTGAATATTCTATTCTGTCATCATTTACAATTCCAGGATTTTTAACGTAGATAGCCAAATCTTCAGAAGATATCTGAGTAAAAGGGGCTTGTTCAGTTTTAATACTCTTGTCGTTATATTTAACCCTAACGTCTATATATTTCTGGCCGTTGTTATAATACTTTTGTAATAAATCTATAGTATTAAATTTTGTATCCGCTTTAAAAACTCTATCTTCTTCGTCTTCACAATTTTGCATTAAAATGTTTCTAACAGTACCTTCTTCGCATATTTTATCGTTTTTATTGTATCGCAGATTGCAGTTTTTTGAAAAACTGGAACCAGTATCATTTATTTCTTGATTTATATGGGGGTTAAAATTTGAGTTTAATTTCTCCTTTATTTTTAATATATCAATAATATTATTATCCACTTCTATGATCATATTACCCGAAGTTGACCTCTTTATTATCATATTGTCATCATTATCAGCGATTGAATTAAGACCCATAGAAACGTGGCCAGATTTTGTCTGTTTTAAGGATACAAAATAGTTAGGATCTTGTTTAGTAATATTTTCGATTAAATCTATTATTTTTTCATTTATTTCTACCTTTGGCAGTTTTGATTGATTAGATTCTTTGTTTTTTAATAGTTTTGACCCATTTTTAATTGGTTCGTCAGTGCTTTCTATGGCACTTTTGATAAGTAGCGGTTTAAATTGTTCTTTAATTAAATCGTCTTTTATTTTACTGTCCACTATTATTTCTTTTTGTGGACTCAGTTCATTGCTAGCTGTTTCTTGGAAAATTCTAGAATATTTTCCCCTATTTATATTTGTACGTTTTTCAGCATTTTCTGGGCTAATAATGTAAAACTCATCCTTTTTTAGTTTGTTAAATAACATGTCACAAGTTTTTTCGTTACACTGTCCTTTGTCGACTTTTAATTGTTTTGTATCTGAAAAGTAATGCATATCAATCGTTTGTTAATAACACTATTATATTATTAACAAACAAGCTTCATTATTCGAAAACATTAAAACTGAAGGATAAGATAACAAAATTATATAATATGGAAGTGCAAAACAAATTAAAGCAAGTAGGTACATACTTCAGTAATAAAAATAATATAACAAACAATTTAAATAAAAAGTTTTCTCATATGATAGCAGCCATTTAAATGTATCAATAATAATCTTCACTAAGTGTTACATACCGATCTCTTCATTTACCCTCATCCACTTTTTTCGAACAATTACTATAATAAATATTTCTGTATAATAATATGCTATCTACATCAGGTACACCGCTATTACTGTTACTTTTTTCGATATCTATAAGGTCATTGCCATCCAAAGCCACAGATTTTATTTCTAATTCGTTATTAAATATCTTACTTTCACTTGTTACTTTCTTGAGAGATTTATTTAATATATCATTTATGAGAGTTTCTACAGTAATCCATTCTTTAGAAGAATCTTTTACGAGATCATCATTAAACACAATTATATCTTTTATTAATTTCTGAGCTTCATTACAAATATTTTTTTGAAGTAACGAGTAGCAAGACTCTAACAAGGATTTGTCACCTACTATAGGCATAAATTCCTTATTACTTATTCCAATACTGCTGGATTGGGAATCATTTATAGTGACCAGATTTACAGATGATTGAACTGTAGTATCTTTTGCAGTTTCAGGATATGAGTCGAATAACTCAAGGTCTACCTTAACACTTTTATTTCTAACGTTACATTTTATGCGGTGACCTATTTCTTTCTCAAAAACATCCACATAATTGTTTTGAAAAAATCTTCTACTACCAATAGTCACTTGGTCACTTTGAGTTGTAATCTTATCATCGTAGCAATTAGAATCGAATAAATTACTTTCGTTTATAGATGCAATCGAATTATAATAAGTTCTTAAGGGTGTATCCATACAAACAAAAATATCGTTGTTTTTCCTTCCACCCTTTTCGTCACTATGTTTGTATTCGATTGTTGATACCTAAGATAAAATGTATATATCATTTGTATACATTTGCATTACTGCATTTAATATACATGGCGGTTGAACTTAATATTTTGTATAAAGAAAAACCACCATGCTTCAAATAAATTTATTGACATCCAAATAATAAAATTCAAACATGTAAAGTAGCAATTTATCCTTTAAACCATAAAGGAGCAATTCATCAATGTAAGTTCAAAGAGTCGTTGCTGATCATTGTGTAACTTACTTTTTCAATAGGTGTTACTTCAAAATACTTTCCCATTACTTCCTCAATAATTTTTTCTCTAGGGTGACTCCTGACATCTAAAATAACGAACATCTATGTCAAACTTCGGAATCAGAGCATTTTATTGAATCTTATATTTTGCACTTCCATATTAATCCTATTCTTTATATTTTGTCGTAAAACATACCTTCATTACAGATGCAGGACTTGTTGGATGAAGATCCACATTTGCATGTAACCTGAAATAAATTATATAATTTATTCATGTGCTAAGCAGTATTAATAAACATTTGTGTCTAATGCACCAAAAACCATACAAAAATTTACCTGGTCATCTAAAATATTTGGCACATACGGCACTGCTGTAACGTAGGTTTTAGAGCTAGACATTGCATTTAGAGCTTCAGGTCCTAGGACACATTGTGCCGCTCTCATATTCTTGAATTGACAAGTAGGGCCTTGGCATGGGTCTGGCCTCCAAGCTGCAACGTCAGTACCAACGGCACTTGGCACAGCATGCATCGCGCAATCAGGACCGCAAGCCGCTGACTCCTTGTATGGACAGACTTTTACTTCTCCCTGAAACGACCCATGTTATTGTTAATACTTGTAACAGAAATTGTTTCTACAAATACGTGTCAACGGGTAGCACATGCTAGACTACAAAAGTAATTATGAGAACTTTTCGAACATTTTCAGTTAATGCTGTACATTTTCGATCTTTTAGATCCTTAAAGATAAGGCTCTTCCAAATGCTTCAGAGTAAAACTTCTTAAAATTTAAGTGTATCATTTTGTAACTACGAGTAAAATGTGGATTTTTCCTTCTTACCACATCCTCTTTATCTGGAGGGGGACAAGGACTTGGATCTTCTGGTAGTGGTGGTGCTTTTTTGGTACAAATACATGCCTTGGGACCCTTCGGACAGTTGCATTCACTCGCACCACCCCAGCGTCGACAAGGATCCTAATTGAAAAATGTTAAATAAGTTAAAAATATAAGCTGTATTAAAATAACTCAATTTAAAGAAAATTAGGCATATATTTAAGTTCAATATAAATAATAATAAGAACGTCAAGAAACCTTACCTTTTTAGCTGCCGTTCCTTTGTCAGCTTTAGGTGGACGAACAGCTTTGACTTGTTTTAAGCAGAGCATCAATTGCTTGTATGTTTCAGAATCAAGCTGTAAATAAAATTTTCTATAATTTTATTATATTAAATTATATTTTAAAGTAAATGTAAATATCAGCTTACCTCACATCTAGTTTTAACAGCACCACCTACAATAGTTAAATTTAAATTTTTCTTTACTGTCGTTAATATGAAGTCTTGTAGAATCTGCCTCGTTTCCTGGTCTAATTTACCATTTCTACTTCGCTTCAAGCAGTTCAGTACAGCCTCTGCTACAGCTTTACCGGGACCAGTTTTGATTTGTCTTTCGAGTACAGTATACATATTTTCAAATACATTATCCAGAAACTTGTGTTTCACGCTCATACATACGCAGTCCATCGTATGATCGGGACTACAATGATCTTCTTTATATAAGCATTCTCTCTCTTCAAGACATCGTGGACAATCTGTACAAAACTTACGAATATCTATTGTATCAGTACACTCGTGACATCTAGCACATTTCACTTTATAATTTGCTATTTCATTATCAATTATTTTAATTTCATCCTCAATCGATTGCCTTTTAGCTTGGCATCTGTCTTTACATTGATCATAAGCCTGTGATAGAAGTTCCAACTCGTCCATCAATGTTTCTTTCTAACAAAACAGAAAATGAACAGATGTATATGGATTAAAAATGAATATTATTTTAGAATTCCTAAAATGAAAAATCTCTTTACACACCTCTGTTTTCATATCTTCGTTTTCTATTTTTTTTTGTATTAGTATGCGACTTAGGTTTAGTAAGTCCGCTCTGGCTTCTTTTATGTATTGATTACCTTCAGATTCTTTTTCTTCTTTGTAAGTCTTTTCAGCTCTAATCATTGCATCTTTTCGAGATATGTCTCCTGATATTGTTTTTATTTTATCCTTCAAATGTTTTAAAAATACATTATGACTTCTTTTTTATATACTTTTTTAATAAATAAAGTTTTAAAATGTACTTACATCTGCAGCATGTTTCTTTGCGGTTAAAGATTTCTTTACTGCTTCAACTTCTTTTTTATTATTTTCAATTCTCTTCTTATAACTCGATATATCCATGTTCATACATTTAAGGTCATTTTGTTTTTGATGTAGTTTCTCGAAAATTTCTTGATGACATGTGTTAATGTTTTCTAATTGAAGTTCTAAATCTTTCTTATTTTTGCGCCATCTATTTGAGTTTGCCTCAGCCTCCTTAAGCTAAAATTTGAGATCCCGTCTCATTAATTTTAAGAGACCCTTTCCCAGCAATGGGGCAGTGATGGATTGATGATAATGATAAAATTAATGAATACTCTTGTGAAATAGTTTGATTATATTACTTCCAACTATGCAAAAGGATAATATATAATATTAAACTATACTAAATATGTACATTAAATAGAAGGTCTTAGATCATATTTGAAGCTAATATAAAAAAATATTTGCCTGCTTTATTAACTCCTGCTGTCTTTCCTGTGACTCTAAAATTTTCTTCTTATACGCATCTTCCATACAAGACCACATACAGTCTGCCTGTTTCAATAGCTGTAGGCCCTCTTTTTCTCTGTGTTCCAAATGCTGAATTTGATCTTCTAACTTCTTTTGTGCACCCATTAAATCACCAATCATTCCCTGACACTTACGATCAAACGACGCCGCCTATAAAAGATTATTTTTGAAGCTAAAATTGACGACTCTTTAGCAACCTCACGTGTTTCAATTACATACCTCCTTCAAGTTGCAAAGTACTTTGCTGAGCGGGAGAACATCAGAGCTTCCCTGGCTCGGGGATACTGATCTGGATGCACAACATTTTGACTTCGGAGCTGGCTCTGGATCTTTGTGGCAGCAGACACTAAAATGAACCCATATACTAACTTCTCTTCGATAAACTTCTACGTAGAGCTGACAATAGACTTATAATGGCGCAAACTTTTGACTGCCAAATGACCAATAAACAATGTAAAATCTATTAAGTTACTGCCAACATTTTCAAGATAAACAAAACTTAGGCTCACTTCTTAATTTTACTTCCCATATCTGGCTTCTTTTTGTCGTCGTCCTTCTTCAAGCAGTTGTGAGCTGCCATGTAGCAGGAGAACCTTTGAGGTCGGAACATGGTGCTATTGCTTTTTATGCCCATACGCTGTTGGATCGCTTTCTGGGGCGGAAAATAATAGAAGTTGGTAAAAGTACGAAAAAAATAATTGATGTATAACAACCCTCCTTTTTGCTTCGCCGTAGTTGGGTAAAATTTACAATGTAAGCTTCGATCGCTTAATAATATCGTACTAATGAATAGGTTCCTAATTAGTTCTATTAATAATTTAAAGAGTATAATTAAGTAGTATAATTAATTATTTAAAGAATATTAATGTGAAAATGGTTACAATTAGGTAAACGGTGGCGGTACTGGTACAGATAGCAAAGAAAACTTTCCTACTCTACAGGTATTATCTACTACTTCTCTACTGCAATAGGTATTAACCATTGATAACCGATATTTATAAAAAACAACGAAGGCTGTATTATTTACTAGATGATTTTTAAAGGCAAACTAGATACCGTCAAGTTACAATCAGAATC
>DWQL01002145.1:0-10248 GCA_018231265.1 Noctuana haematospila
AGAGAAGAGACGTGCCCAGCAGTGAGACAGTGATGGGTTAATGATGACCTAATAATTACGGTACGGTTAAAAGAGTTAAAACATTGAGTTCGTCTGGAAATAATCCTCAACATTATATATTATGATTGTTTTACATATAACAATGTAATAAAATTCATATGCTTTTCGCACAAAGTTGCAGCGAAGAGGCGACAATTGGAGTCAAACATAGGGCGAAAAAGTTCAAGCACTCCAAAAATTGAACCAGACCGAAACACGGAATTAAAGCCTTTAAATTCGAACAAGATTTTACATCGTAACCGAATTCCAAGTTAGAGTTAGTGACCAATCATACTGAACTAGCGGGTGCGGAAGCGTCCGCGTTTCTTGGCATCTACGTACGTGTTCACAGTGCTAAACGAGCTACCCGTCTCATTCATATTGATTGATTGATGCCATGATGCTCTGGTGTATCAATCAAAACGGTTTATAAAACCACATTTCATAGCCTGCATATGTTCAATCATTTATACAAAATGAGCTAGAACAAAGCACATTAAATGTGTTAGTGCATTGATGAGTGTTATTACTTCACTGTATCAATACAATGTTGTGTAGACTGAAGTAACGCGCCTCGCTGTTTTAACATAGATTTTATTAACACGCGCCCGCGCTGGCAACCGCGTCCGCCTCCACTCTGAAAGACGGCTTATATAGCGCACCGGGATTGAAAGCCTACGACGGCGTAGCGATAATGACGGCTGTATGACAATATCAGGAAAATCCTGACATAGCCGGGATGGCCACTACTGACTGGCGAGCAATTAAGCCGACGTTAAAGGACAATTTTGTACCACGGCCTTTGATGCAGTCCGAGTTATTAAAAAAGTGTTTACGACGGAACGCCGAGATTAAATTAAAATGTCCTTTGCGAGCAAAATTGCGATGGAATCACTCATTTGTACGCTCAAACTTACTCACTTGTGAAGCTTTCAAGAAATTTTACACAGCGTTCGACATTGTGTACCTACAGAGGGGTTGAACTTTCGATACCCCAGTCACATATATTTGAGTTGTAGGGCACATGCCTGCACTGCTTCCAGTGTTAGTAACATGATATATAGTATCATTTATAACTCACTAAACCACATAATCTTTACGTTAAAAAAATATAAAAATGAGTTTTACTTAAAATATTCCATTGCTTTGCTCTATATAAATACTGGTCGTTCAAAATTGATGAGCGAAGACAATAATTTAGGTAAGCTATATTACAAAACAGTCAAATGCAGTCTAAAAGACGTTCGTTCCTTTGGCTTCCTTAGAGCAGTGTACGAGTACAGATTGTATAGCGTTGAACGCGTCTTTTGACTCCCGCGTCCTTTGTACAGACTCGGGTAGCGTGTCAACTTTACACTTTACGTCACTGCACTGCACTGGCTGCACAACGTTGACGGCGCTGCTCCAGTCTCAAAGTTCAACGTATAACGAACATACTATAGCTATCCCTACTAAAATGGCAGCATGGCGCACCTCTTTATTTAAAAACACTATAACTCCTAGGCCAAACAATATCTATTATCTACCACATAGCTGTTGGCGAGTGTTTCAAAATATTATCGAATAACGCCAAAAGTAACGCATAAGAATAGTTTTAATTTCTACGAAAACTTTGCACTAGGCGTACAGTGCGTACGTCGTACAAAAACGATTTCTAGCTACTCCATAAAACATATTCTTTACATTTATTGACGACCCGCGTGATGTAGTGGTTACCACGCCAATCCACCATTCGAATAGTCCCGGGTTCGAGCCCCGGTGGGGCAGAAATTTCAATGATGAATTTAGATTTCTGTTACCGGTCTGGGTGTTTGTGTATTTGTCTTTGAATGTGTCCAAGTCCATGGCACCCACGACACAGGGAATCCTAATGTGGGGCTGTGAGTGTGAAGCGTTATTTATTTATTTATTCTTAGCAGCGCCTCTAGCAAATAAGACGAGAACTAATACTTGAGTATACTTGAGTATTAGTTCTCGTTCGTGTTCATTGCTCGTTTTCTTATTCAATTGCGATTTTTGAAAGAATTGACGTAATTGGCCATGTGTGGCATGATAGTATGTACATTCGTTTTCGTTTTACGTTTTTCCTAGGCCCAGACGACACTCTTGACCCGCGCGTCTTTTGTATTTATTCGCATATCGTGTCAACGTCGTACTGTGTACGTCATAATCACGCGAACAAATAGAAATCTCGATGGAGTTGCGCAAACCAGCCGCCCTCTGGGGACAATTCGCGTACACGTAACACTTATGTAATGATGATTGATGAACAATATTAGCGGCGTTACGTTGCACCTACCTACTGTTTTATGACAATGGCGTGTTGGATCAATTGACTTTACGAGTACGTTCAATCTCTACCACATATTTTGTTAAAAGGCCTCACGACAATAAAAGAGATTTGTCTCTGCATTTTAATGATGACTTGAATATGAGCAATAAAAAACACACGCTACATTACTAAGCATTTGGCTGAGCCTGGCTGTCTAACTGCCGTTGCCTATATCGCAAAAAATAATAATTAAAAAACTAAATTTGAACGAACGAAACCAGCCTTCTTAAATAATAAAGAGGCCACGTGCGACGACGTGCGAGGTCGACATCAATTAGACCTCTTAGCCGCGCACTGGAAGCAAACGTACGCTCTCTTAACCTGCCGAGGTAATTTGCGTAGCTTTCACATTGGCCGTATGACCATTAACATTAGCGTTAAGGTTGCCTCTTAACCACCGACATAGGAATGTCTATCAAACATAGATACAAAACATTCATATCTCAATCTATACTAATAATATAATAGTGTTTGTTTCTTTGAATGCGCTAATCTCTGAAACTACAAGCTGTTACAAGGAAGGTTACAGGCTATCAAGCATTACGTTACAACTCTTAATGCGCGTGAAATCGCGGGGCACAGCTAGTCTGTCATAACATAACAAAGCTTAACCGACTTCAAAACAAATAAAACAAGTAGACTAAACCTTATCGCCTTATGACACATATAAAAGATACGAGACCCAGTTGGGTTGGGAGAGAGCCAAGTCAAGCAAACATTAGTCAAGCGGGCTTGGACCAGCTAGAACTAATTGAACAAGCCCATTAAGATAAAGGAAGATCTTTACCAGCTGTATCTATTTTGAAATGTCCCATTCAGATACAGACAACAAGGGCATAATCGGTTTCTGGCCGAGTTTCAAATAGTTTGTGATGTTTTAACGAAGTATAATATAAAAAAAAACTCTTATCTAAGTAATCTGATATATGTACATATGGAGGTGGGGTGATAATGACGTGCACGTGTAGCTGTAACGTGCACTCAATACCAGACTATTGCTACACTGCGTAGAGCAAAATGTGTCTTCAACCATTTTTATTTTACAAACCAAATTGAAGTTTTTACAAGATATTGAACATTTAATAACATTTACTATTGTAACTATCAAAAAGTTTCACCTATACTAAACTTATACTATCTGCTAAACTCTACAAAACTCAATGTAAATAGTATGCCGTTTACCTACATTTTTAACTTCACAAACCCTCCAAGATCACAACGTACAAGGACACGTGAATTCTACGCTTGGATTCACTGGAAGCCAGCCAAGCTCGGGGAAGCTTAATATTAACCTGGGTTGAACAATGCTATTGAGGGAAGGAGGAATTTTGGCTTATATTAGACGCAAATATATGCTCCTTCACACTTCAGAGCACAGATTTGTTAAAGGAGTCCGACTACAGATCTACATGGACGTCTGCCAACACTGCCTTCTAGAGGTTTTAAGTTAAAAGTAAAGCGGCCAATTTGAGCGTATAAAGATTTAACTCTCTGTATAATTTTCATGAATTTAAATACTTAAAAATGCATTTGCAGGTTTTCTACCGCAGAGTAGAAATTCATATTAAAAGTTTAATTCTACGATCTAGAAAGCTGGCTCTAGCAAGTGCTAATATTACTTGGAGGATCTGGGCTCTACATTCTGATAGCCCAATAAGAATTACGTCGAAATTCAACCATTTAGCCACAACTGCTGCTCCAACTATCTCAGAAATGGAACAATTGGACGCAATTCAATCAATCAACCTTACGAAGATCCGACAAAGCTACCTGGCTCAATTAATATTTCCAGAATGGATGATTTTTTCCATGGCATGTTCACGCCAGCAACCATTTCTCGCAGTCGCGTCTACAATAGTTCTTGCTTGAAATCTGGCGCTGGCAACAGGCAGACAATGCGACAAACTATCGCATTCAGCGAATGTCCCGCAAGAAAAATTGCTCCCGGCTTCATTGTAATGGATTCAGGTCCTCGACGCGGCCGAGCGATTTATAGTTCGGGTGACTTTCCCGAAGTCATGTTTACAGTAGAAGGCGACGGAGGTTTTCGGTTGCTTGATTTCAGAAATGTGTATCGATTGCCTTTGGACTGAACCCTGGGAAATGGTTATGCCTTTTGATTAAGTCGTTTTTTTCACAGAGGATATGGTTTTCTTTATCTGCATTATATCTATGGGATTTGTACATACATGTAAGGTGAAAACAAGTAAGATAACTTTTTAAATAATAATATAACGTGCACTCCATAACAAACTCTTAATAAGTATGGGTAGGCAGTATTACGCACTATAACATGAGTTTTATTTAAACCCGACACGACCGTCGAGACATTCCATTACAAGATTATTAACCAGTCCATAATGGTTGTATAATAGCAGGCTTGGGAACCTGCACCACCATATCCTACCGCTAAAGGTCGTATCGTAGCACACCCGTAAAACTGCCGTTTTCTCATCAAATCCTTCATTGGAGCATGGCTCTATCTCGTTCGCGGATCATAGGCCATTAGCGATAACTCACTCCAAAACAAATCTTTAGCGATATGAAAACAAACCCGCCTTCGTCTTGATTGCACGATCAATCACCGATAAAACGGACGACCCGAGAGAAATTGTGCTATTATCTTGGTGACAACTAATGGTAAAAAAAATAGTGCGTAATTTTTTATGGATTGAGAATTTATTTTAAATGGTTGAGCACCATCAACATCTTGGACACTAGTATCTTCCGGCACGTACCAATACGCTCCGTCCGCCCTGGGAGCTACCACCGACACTGTCATAACTTAGAGAGATACGGACACCTACGATCTTAGTTCTCATAACATATCTATCTCAAATAGAAATCTTTAGATGGCACGCTATGCTTTATTACAGCCTAGTAGGTATTAAAAGTTGAAGACTTTTAAGTCTTTTAATATGATCAATGTAATTATAAAAGAAAAAGTGGATAAAAAGATTCACTGGTGTCCATAAGGCTGTTTGGATGGATGGACGTCAGCACGATAACGTGTGGCAGACTTGATCGATTGAGATATTTTTTTCTTATGAGAATAACTTTGGTCCCTCACAATTATATCCCGAACGAGATTTTTCTTGATTCAGACCGCGTGAATGAGGCACTGATACGAGAAAATCTTCTCCCCGCCGCCCCTGGAGACCAATGAAAGCCGCATCACAATCAGGTCAATGAGTTTCTTCTTTATGGGATACAAAGCAACAAAAAGAAATTAACATTTATAGCAGACGTTGGCTACAATGTTGGTCGTAATGTTGGCTGGTATTAGTTGGGGCCATACCGCTATGAAATTTATCAGCAGGATACCAAACTCATGAATTAGTACCTACATAATAATCGTTAGCATCAGCGAGGTCGTGTTTTATAAAACTTTTCAACTAATACAAAAAAATATTGTATCTCACAATCACTGTTTCTTTACATTTACTCTAAAGAATTTAAAGATACATTTTCCACAGCTCCACATATCTTCCACACTTGAACAGCCTGACAAATAAAACTACCTCTCGCTTCATAACTTGAGACGAAATCACCCTTCTTTGCGCTGAAGGTTTACCGGTCGAGATAAATCAAATATGCCGGAACTTTTTGCTGGAAATATTTAATTCAGTTAAGAAATCAAGTTTTGATGAGCCGATAAAGTGATTTTCAAGATTGGCGTTGTGTTATGGTATTTTTCTTGTAATTTACGTACTAGAGCATCGATATACTTATGTTCTGAAAAAATGATACGCAAACAATTTATCACTACAACGCGACGTGCCCCGCCTTTTCTATATGCCACCTAATATAATTAAACGACTAGTCGTGTAACGCATACTAAGCATTCAATTTTTCTCTTAGTCTAAGTTTTTCACTGTAAGGTCGCGCAAAATAAATCAAATATGGCGCGTAGTTCCCGAGCACAAGGGATTCATTTAATTTGGTCCATCGAGCCGGACAAGGCCAGGGCACCTAGGCAGACACGTAGCTTTAACGTCATCATTTTTAGTACTTTTATTTTAACGCACTTATAACTTTAAATCAAAATCAAATAGTTGTTATTGAATAATTGTAAGCTGTTGTTGTTGTTGTTGTTGTAAGTTTTTTGTAATAACTCAATTGATCTTTTTGGCCTCAAGGATAATCCGAGCCTTAATTTGAAATTACAAAATCCAACTTATCAAAAACAGCTTCGAAATCTTACTTCAAAAGTAAGTTCGAAGTCGGCCCCTTACGGACAGTTGGGGGCCACAGTAGAATTCTAATAGGAAAACTGTCCATTCATTTCATTTCCTTTTCAATTTGAGTCAAAATCAAATTGAGCGGTCGTTTGTGTGTTCGTGAAATTGCCACGGGTAAGTGCCCTGCACTTCCGACTGCTCCGTGGAAGGCGATTCGTTGAAGTGTTTATGTTGCTTTGGCTTTATCATAGAAAATGTGTATTCGATCTTCATCTTTATAGCAAAGTCAGCTTTGAAATTCTGTATTTTTTAAATCTAGGTAATTGTAAACAATGAAATAGTTTCGATAGTATTTGTTGGAGTAATTGAAAACAATAACAATACATTTTCAGAATATGGCCTATCACGAATAAGTCATTTTACAACTACGAGTCAATTCGCGAATAGGTCTTATGTCGACTAAGACAATTTATTGAATCTTGCACAATACATGTATATTAATAGTATATAACACAATAGCAGGTTAACCATGACATGTTAAATAAAATAGGAATGTTTATTTTTCTGTCATCTTAGTGCGGGTCAGGGTCGCGGGCTTACTGCCACAAACGAGATTTTTTGAAGATCCACTACTTTGTGACTTTATTGTTTTCTGTTTGTACAAATAATCAAAGCTGTCGGTACCAAAAGATATTTCTATCTTTTTAAAATGTAATTGAAGAGAAGCGACCTAAACTGGTCTTGTGATCTTTCCTTGCCCATGAACGTTATGGGCAAAAAGCACCTTAATTACTTAAAATATAGTTTAAAAATCAAGTTTTTATTTACTATGAGGTATGTACTACGTGTGGTGTTTTGCCTTTTGAATTAATTCTGCGTAATGAAAGTCAAATCCTGACTATTGCGCACACAAAACTTTTAAAACAATTTGCGATTTATTAATAACTTTAGAGAAAGTTTGTACGCTTATTTCAACAAAACTTATTAATGAAAAAACTTTTTCGAGTTTTCTATTAAAATCACTAAAACGCGTCTGTCTTTAAACATGATTGTGACGAACATTGTGGGAACAGACTTATTTAAAATTAAGCGAAGTTTAAATGTTTACCGAATATAGTGGCACCCGTATTTCATGATTCTGTAATCTAGTATATTGACGAATTACATTAGGATAAATAAATACAGTATTTACCATACTGATGAACCACACTAAATAATTATTATTGAACGTCTAACGTCTAGTTTTCATATTAAACCTATAAATAACTTATAGTTTTTAAAACTAGAAAATATAAATTAAAAACAACATTAACTGAAAACGTGTTTAAAAAGGACATAATAAGTAAAGGTAATGCATCAAAGTCGACGTGAATAGAGCGCGCCGAGCATGCTGCGAGTGCATGAAGTATGACAGAGATGCATCTTCGTTGCAACCTTTTGCTACTGTATTATTTGAAAGTTCTTTGCAAAAACACTGTAGCTACAATTTATATTATATTGTAAAGTTAAGATTATTAAAAAAATGCCACTATATCTATATGAGTCAAAAGCCATATAATATTTTAAAACAACCAAAAAATACTTTATTAGTCACGCGACAAATCAATCAAGCCCAAGCTAGATGGATTGTGTCATTTCATTTAAGAGGGAGAGAGATTTGTTTCTTTTAAGAGGTCCCGTGGCCACCTGCCAGGTTCATCGTTAGTACGATATCACTATATCATCTCAATCAGTCACCGGGATGTGGGTGCAATTTAAGTACAAAATATTTTTTATTTTATTTTTTACTAATGAAACTAATAAAAGTTGCTTATGAAGTAACGATATAGTTAAGAAGTAAAGTACACCGTACACACTTCTTATAGATTTTCATATTTTATTTTTGGTATCTTTTATGTGCCTTAAATAAATTATATCAAAGACTAACTTAACAAAACAATAAAATATGATTCAGAATATAAATCAATCTTCTCGCGAAATAAATCGTTCCCGTCATAAACCAACGTGCCTCTGAAGCAATTTCCTACACTTTGTATATTTGTCAAGGAGGATTCACGTGGGAAGCGCCGACACGCATCGCATGCAATCCGCAGAACAAACTGCAGTTATAAGATTACATTGCTTTGTGAGTTCATCTGTTGTTGGAAGTTTAGAGCGGAGCTTTGCTGTTGCAAGTATGTTTAATTTTCAGTTTACAGCCAGTAGGTGCATTACTGGTAATGCAAAAATTTTAATGCCTATTCCTCGACAAGATGCTTTAATATTTGCGGATTGATGTAAAATGTATGGGATTGACATAAGAGTCACGCGAACAATTCGAAGCAATCGGTGAAACAAGTCCTCAGGTCTTTTAAACTTCTTTATTTGCGTGTGAAATTTGATAATTGCTAGCCTTGCCCTGTTCTTAACACGAGTTATCTAACCAGCCGGCTAACCAGGACAAACTGTCATCCGCGGCCCGGACACGTTTAAACAGCGCTACAAAGACACTCGGCCCCAACTTGATCACTAGCGCGTCCTCGTTCCGCCTCTGAAACGCCTCCTTTAATGGTGATTAGATGCATTAAGCCGTCGTTGTGTTCTTTTTACTGTTAAGAGGGAATCGGTGTGCTTGAGTAGGTTGTAACGCGCAATTATGTGACCTGCTGCCAGATCTTAATTAAATAAATTCTTTGAATATAAAAGAAAGAAGTTAACTAGACAAAGTCGAAGCAGATTAAATAAAGTAATTTTATTTATTTGTATTAATTTTCATTCATCAAATTTTATCGTCCGCCGGCGAAATCTCTTGATTCCTATAACGTGTTCATACACTAAATATTCTCTAAATTCCTATCCTCACGCCCTCTTATAATCTTTTTGGCAAATAACTTTGTGAAACGGAAAAATATTCTAGAGAGTGTACACACGTCACTTGCACGCCTTCCATTGCTCGCCTGTCACCTGTAAGAGCCAGGTAAATCAATTTTACAGCAGAGTGCCGTGACATCTTGAGATATGTAATTGTGCGAACGTTGAACGTCATCTTGGATTAATTTCTCTGTTTCTCTCCTCTCCATGTAACAATGCATTGACTCTGTGCATTTGTTAGAACAATAAGCTCTTTAGCATAATGGGACGCTAAAGTTATTATAGTTGAGAGCTGTTGGATTTGTATGCACAGATTTGTTTCATTTTTTCTCGACAACGACAAAAGAGTTAATTTGTGAATCAATAAAAAATTTACAAGCAACAAATATGTAATTTTGTTATCTATATTATATGAAGTTATTCTTAAGTACAAGTGATTCTAAATTATTTGCATACTTGGTTCATTCTGAATGTTTATAGGGCGTTATTTTGTATAAGATATTTATGTTTCCTCAATTAATATTTATATGACCTAAAAACTCAATGTAACATTAAATATTTTATCGTTTATGCGAAATCATAAAATATTACGCTTCATAGACAGCGTTTAGTTCAGTAGAAATGAATACAGATATCTATTTGGATTTAAATTGAACATGCACGAGCTTCATGTCATGTAATATTTAAATGAGAATTTTACTGGGTACATTTTTCGGGGATATTTTTAGTAAAATAATAACATCATGTTATACATTGGCTATAGGTATATTATATTAAATGTATAGGTTATTGTACACAAGAGTATCACAAGTGTCCATGCAAAGTAACTACTAACATATTCTTACG
>DWQL01002146.1:0-10245 GCA_018231265.1 Noctuana haematospila
CGGGGGTGTAACTCAGCGGTAGAGTGTCTGCTTCGCATGCTGAAAGTCCTGGGTTCAAATCCCAGCACCTCCAAATGTTATAACATGGAACGATTTTGTTTTATTCCTTTTTTAACTTTTTGTATCATTTTATCAACACGAATACACAAAATATTTAAAAGCAGTCACTTTTTTGTTTTTTCAATATATATTTAAGTACATAATTTTAGGGATTTTTATATAGATTGCAATTATTTATAATTCTTACTTTATCTTACTATTTATTACTGTATAAATTAATTTTCTAATGAGCTAGAAACCTAAATTTTGGATTACACGCACGATTATGAAAAAACTTGTTATTATAATTTTCGGTATTATAATAAAAGTTTTGTTCTTAATAATTAACTTCCTGGATTATTGGTAGGTAGATGTTGCAATTTTCTCTTTCAGATAGGTGATAAGTTGGAAAGAAACTGAAATTTATCTAAATCATTATCTCGTTTAGGTATATGTATAGATTTGACTGCAAAATTTACCTCGTTATATTAAAAAGTTGAAAGTATATTAGATATATTGATATCTATCTAGTTTTTTTAAATTTACTATTTTTTATTTATTTTATTGGCCCCACGTTTTTCAGAAATTCGTTTGGGAATTTTGTTATTTCACATATTATTATAAGTTAAGTTTTTATAGCAAAATATATTTAAAACCATTTTTTGCATAAGTTTACTCGTAGTTTCATTTCGCTCGCACGTTCTCAATGCTTCACTCCAATTCACGTAAAAATCAAATAAATCGCATTCGATTCTAATATCTAAGGAAATAAGTAACCTACTTTGGAACGAGCGAAGATTTCTTCTTAATGTCATTTGTCGGAAATTCCTAACCAATCAAATCCAAGATCAGTTGGAACCCGGCGCGGCGTCACAGCTTTCATATCGTAAAAACGACGGAACCGAGCAAAGCTCTGTCATTAAACCTTCCGAGATTCGTCGTGGGGTTTGTAGCTAAAGACGGCAGCGAAGAGTAAATTTGCGAAGAGTAATATTTTCCTACCGAAAAACACGTACTTAGAGAGATATGGTTTCCTGGTAAGCTGTTATGTGATTCGCACCGCAGTACATAGGTGATATTATGGGCTATTTGCGGTGTCCACTTAACATCAAATCTGGATACACTTGGTCCTGAATGATCACTGCAGGTAAAAATTAAAACATCTAATCAAAACGAAGACAACATTGTCGTTAGTCATGTTAAAAGTACCAGGAACGCATAAAACCGCTGTACCCTACCGCTCAGACCTATCATGAAAAGAATCCTGTGGACTTAAACTATGGGACGATTCTTAGCGTGCCTCCTCCAAATACTTTTAGCGTTTCGGGGATTCGTTTTTTAAGGAACGTGAAATAGAAAACAGGAAATTGCGTCCGTTTGAAGCATTCAAGTGGAATAGAAAGTTAATTTGGTATCACGTTACGTTTTGATTTCAATTGGGGAAGGGTTCTTTTGGGGTAATTCTTTGGAATGTTCAGCCAAGGATGGGCTGCGTTTTGTTTAATTTGTAAGGGGTTGTTTAAATGAAATTGGAGGAATTGTAACGAATTGGGAATTGGTGCAAAGATTTTTGAAATACAAGAGTAGCAATCATTTCTTATAGTATTATAATTTAAAGAATTAATGTAATGTTCTCAAATTAATGAAATAATAATTGTTTTGAGGTCGACTTCGCCTGTATAGAGGTAAGGCTGTATCCATACATCCCTTGCGAATACGGCAAGAACTAAAAGTGGATCGTATTCATTGCTCGTTTTCTTATTCATATGTAACTAATTCACAGTTAGGTTGGCAATGTATAGCACGATAGTAAACTCGATTACGTGTTTATAAACTTTTTTACACATTCCATAGAAGATTGATGAGTGTTATTCGACAATAGAACTAATTGCCGTTCGTTTATGTCAGCGCCATACTTATATCTTTTCAATAAGATTCGTTTACATAAAACTCTGTTTACTTTAAAGTTTAACAAAAGTAAGCTCTAGTTGCGTCAGTAACAGGACTTTACGATAATATCGTCCACATCTGTGTCTGGGACTGAACGCGCTGTTTTAGTACAATGCGCCATAAGTTTTTACTGGTCTCTCCCTAACGCTAATGTTAGCAGAGGTGGACAGGACAACGTCTATTACATCGAGTCACTAACTTTAAAGCACACACAGCTAAAATACAACAGGATTCTATACATATTAAATGCTTTGTCCTACATGACTGACTGACGGGTCAGCCCGATTACAAAGTCCACGCGGACCAAGTCGCAGAGATGCTTAGTAGGGATGGATGTAGTGTCGTTGCAGGAGGGCTTAATTTGATGGCAACAGCGCTTATTTGCTTACGGTCCTGACGACTATGTGTATAGTCCGTGTACGGTGTAAGTACACATGGACGTGCATAAATAAATACTTTTGTAATCTGAACAATAAGTTCCCCGTACTCTCACGGTAAAATCAGCGATTCAGACAGTTCTTATCAAGGGATTCAGATATCAAATGTGTGGAGGACGAAAATCCTCTCACTCTGAGAGTCGGGGCACGCGTCGTGATAAACTGAACTTTGTATTCATTTCGAGGCCGTATGACGTCACTGTTGCCGTAAATCCTGATTATAGCAACAGAAGAAACGGTTTTACCAGTAGGTCAATATTTTAGAGACTACATATAAATACTATAGATAACAATATGTAGAAATGTAGAAAAATAGAAAAAAAAATGGAGTCATTAAGTTGGTACAATTTAATCAAATCTAATTTATAGTTTACTGTAATTACGATACTACTACCGTAATTTTACTGATCATTACATGGAAATACTGAAGTTCTGTATGAAAATTTTCAATAAAACTTTGCCCGATTTCATTAAGTTTACGTTGTAACATCATATGTTATGTAACATGGCACATTGCATACTTCGTAAAGCGCGCGTCTATTAGCACAGGGAGTATAAACTTTGAATGAACTTGCAATACTGCGCGCATTCCTTCTCTATAGCGAAAGCTATAACTTTCTCGGTACACAGATTTATTCTTTGATAAGCCGCGTATAATGTTCTATGAAAACATTTTATTGTGAGCTTACAAGGGGTTTCTTAAATCGTTTCCGCCCCGGGAATCCTTAATCCTCTAGAATTTCCCTTCATTTCTTTCAATACGTTTAAAGCTAATACAAAATAAGCTTTTGATAAGGCTCTTGATGCAAAACATGGCGATTCACGGCAATCTCTGCTTTTAAAAATAAATCGGAAGGCTTTGTATCGAAATTGCCTCTCTCATCCCGTGTTTCATGTTTATTATAGGATCGAAGTTTGGTGTGACAAGGAAGTAATACCAAAGGTCACCTGACCGGTGGGCCAGGGACCAGTTAGCGTTAGTTCCAACGACCCAGTTAAAGTTATAGCCAACTTAATTTATGTCTCCCCTACCAGGAATTTTAATCTCTATGGTATTTGCTTTAAGGCACAAAGTTTCGCAATGCTTGTTCGTGCTGCAATTTTGTGTGTAGGGCTATTAAATGAGCGCTTACTTTAACGTAAGGTTCAGTTTAAATTATTTTTGGCTTATTATTACTATGAAAGTGACTTATACTTTTTCTAAACAGATAAGTCAAAAGAGTTATACTGAAAAATTAGCTTATTTCTATATAGAAATAAGCTAAGCATCTATATAGATGCTGCGATAAATAATGATAAATTGTCGTTTCACGAGATTTCGGAACTAAACCACTTTACACTAGAAATTACTCCTTTTTTAAGCCTTTTTAACTTAAAAAAAGGAAGCGGTTATTTTTTATTTAAAAGCTGGTGCTTCCCGGGTGGCCCCATTTCAATTTGGTCCAGTTCTGACAACGGCATCCATGAGAAAAATATTGCAGTTGGCTTTTTTTGCAATAATTGCCTCTACAAATTATTTACGAACATTTCTATAATTAAAATAAGCTAATTATAATGTTTCTGGTGCGTACATCCGCCGAAGTTCTGGCTCCAATAGCACGAATCAGAAACTTTTGGCCAATTAAAAGTTTTTAACAATTAACTGGTGGCGATGACGCTTCGCGAGTCCCGTTCCAGTCTTTTTGTCGATTTAAATGTTTCGACGGCCTCCGATTCGTGCATTTCTAGTAGCGTGTCGTAAACTGCATTTGTAGTTACTGTTGTCTTTTTGTTGGACTCCGAGATGGGAACGCGCTTGAACAAACTGTGCACTTTGTCCCATAAATATATTTACATTAAATAAAATACAATGATTATTTTACAATTTACGATTGCAAAATGAATTTTTAAGGCTCCTGCGTATGATTTCAGATAAGACTTCTCTCCTATTGGAGGTTAGATGTGGGTGTCCATAGATACGAATAAACGAGTATACCTATAGTGCATACCAACCGCTTAACATCAGGTAGCCTGGAAGCCCTTTTAGTGTTCAAACAAACAAAAACTATATTCATATCTTGCAACCTAATATGAAAAAACGCTAAATAAGTGTAAAACCCATATATTTTTAGGTGAATATGTGGTGAGGTGGACAGGTGCGTCCATTAAACGCGGACATTGGAACGTTTCAATCTGTGTGTTCCCGTAACGCGCCTAGTCACGCGTTACTATATCCTTTTTAAACTGCTGCAGCTTTTATTCAGATAACGCGAACGAAACATTTTTCAGGCAAACACATGTCCGTCGGCACATCGCACCGTGAAAATGGTTTAGCTTGTTCAGGCTTAGTCTGACAGCCGGCAAATCTGGGGTATGTTTTGGGAGTGAAAAGTGAAGGGTTTTTTAACATGCTTTTAATGTGATGTCATTGAATCTTGCGATATTAAACTGATTAGTCTTATAATTACGACATTTTGCAATTATTTATGCAATTCTGGTGACAATCATTTTGAACACGACATAGGCTGAGTGTGACACTTCTCTGTGACAGTCCTGAGAAATATTTTTGTTTCTGTTTGTTTCTTCAATCAATCAATTCGACATATACATAACTTATATATATATCTATGTATATAAGGACTTCCAAAGAATTTCTAGTGTTAAAGAAAGGTTAGGTAAAGAAGTTCAGCCTGTACCAATTATGTATTCTGTGGATGACACACGCATAAAGCATCCCGAAGGTGGGGTTGATCCCGTTCAAATTCAGCACTACTTGGCGGCCGGGATCTAACGGGATTACCCCAAATCCCTGGACGTCATCGCTGGTGGCTTACAACAGGCGCGGCGGCTTATCTCGGGAACATTTTTCCAACGAAAATATTGTGACATTTTTCTGGTGGCCTGGTGGCTAAGGAATCTAATTGCGGGCCTTAACGTTTATTATTTTAGGGTATACCTACCATGAAACATGTGGTTAGACATTTTAAATTATCATTAAGAATTTAAATAAACTCTACATAAGAACGTAAGGTTTTCTACTAAGAGAACAATTTTATCTACTTAAGTTTACATTAATGATTAAATTTAACAATTCCCCTCAATAATGCTAACATTCCGACTCAGGCGTAGATGCAAAGCGAAACAATATCACAAATATAAAGTCATAGTGCTGGCTAGAAGTGGCTTCGTTCATTTATTGCAACATGATGTCTTATGTTTTACTAACTCCTTACTTTAATTAATTTTGTATTCCTCGGCGATACTAATGAACGCTTCGTACTGAAAGGAACTGAATTTAAAAATAGTGTTTACTGTTTTACTTATAAGTAAGTAAAATTGATAAATAAATAAACGCTCAACATCAAAATCACAACCCTCCGTATAAGTAAGCACAACACCATAAAACTCATACTGCGCACCGCTTGCTTCTAAATAGGAATAATTCTCTCCGACATTTATCTCCACGCATGTAATAAGATGTCCGTAAAAAACCTCGCATCGTTCATAATCAACACGGGAACAAAGCGAATAAAAACGACAAACGTGTACCTGTGGTATAGCTGCGAGCCTGAAAAGTATAACGACGTAAGCAAGGAACTGAGAGAGAGAGAGAGAGAAAAATATGACAAGAAATTCCCCTAAACGCTTTTAATATGTAATGATGCTAGTAATAAAGCATCTTTACACATCATTATGTTTGATTGAAAATAAACTATAGGTATATGAAATTTACTAATCAGCATCAATATGTTTTGTCTCATTACAACTATCAGTCAATCGCCAGTGAGTCGTATATAATTATTATGACTTATATACTGATATATAAGAGCCGTAAATCAAATAACATACAGTGTTCCCTTTCACAAAATTGACAAACAGAAGAGCAATACACCGGTGCAAAGTTATTTTAAGTACTTTGACCTGTAATTTTATCGTATGTTTATAGTTTTATTGTCCCGCAGTGTACCCAACAATGCGGTAATTTCGTGAGGCGTTATCCTGGCAACACGCATGTCATTTGTTTTGATTATAGCGCCGCCGCGCCATCTTCCGAGCGGTAATGTTTTTTATTATTTATTTTATTTTTGGAACGCACGTGGTTCTGCGTTATACCCCCTATAAGGTATAACGTTCCATTATTTGTTTCCTTCCACCTGTCCATTTATGGTGCCCTAGTACCGAAAGGATGCTTTATATCTGCAAGAAGTAAGTATGACTTATATGTATGTACAGTATCATCTTAAAAGAACTTAATAGTTAAGTATAGGATCAAAACCAATGTAATCAAGTTAAATGTAACTAATACAAAATTAGTTCATTTTGGTAATTAGTCATCAGATACAATTGAAATCCCGGGGTCGCGCTCAGCCCGAGTCACGGAGTTCCCGAGGTACAACACCCGTGAATCAATTCACGTTCCACAACTTTACAGTACTCATTAAAAGAGAGGAGAGTTTTTCTGCGAACTTTTTCCCACCAAACGTAGCCATTGTACATATTATGTGTAGCCATTTTGGTTACCCATCCTACATCCGACTACGCCCAAAAGTAAATATTGATATATGACATGAAGCTGGCGGTTTTGATGAAAGCCCTGTTAGTGATTTTATTAAAGAACCCTATGGCCCATGTGTTAATCCGCCAGGAATTCCGTCAGAAATATTATTCCACAGTATATTAATATTAAAGCCATCACTTGAACCCATAACTTCAACTCCCACATCTATTAAGTCTTGGAAACGACAGCTCTTGTTTACGAAGTCTAGCACGCTTTGTAAGTGACGGCTAAAACTTATGGCTTCCTTACAATGGGCTGTGAATATAATGCCATTGTTTTCAATCTTATTTATTTTGCAGCTTAGTATTATTCCGCGCTCGAAATAATGGTGACAAAAGCTGTCTTAAACAAGTAAATAAACGAGGCTAATGATTTTGAGATAAATCCTGTTCAAAGACAGGATGTTAAGTGGTCACTGCAACCCGTGATTAAATTAAATTAAATTAATTAAATTTCTTACTTACTTAAATAGTAGAGAAGTCCTATATGAGAGACCGTAATGGTTCCTTAAATAACGTAACCTAACCTTGGCGTGATTAAAGTGTAAAGCTCAAAAAACCTTATCAAACTAAACTTTACCGTAGTCGAGAAAGGGAAAGAAAAGGAACATTACTATCCACCTAGCCACATATGTAGATGTGGGTTAATGACTGAGTAACTACGAGTAGTTGAGCAAATCTCGATCTGGGTGCTCATCAATCTTAAGAAATCCCGGCGTACCGTAATGTGCCTAACGATCAACCTACGACATATGTAAAATTTGCGACTACAACTTACTTTAGAGAACTGAGAACCAAACCAACCAACAAAGATGTTATAGAGATGGCATTTTTCCTAAACCATTCTTCTACTATTGCCGCCATCTTTGATATTGGGAGCCAAGGCACGCAACACGTGAGCTGTCCTGGTGACTAATGTTTGCGGAGCGACGCGGCCCTCCGTTTCGTGATTTCGCATCGCAAGGGATTTTCTTAGGGTTGCGACCTTCGCTTGTGTCCTTTAAATAAAGGAATATTAGGCTGCAGCTTTCAAATAGGTACTAATCGAGCAGATTCTTCATACTTCAATTCGTTTAAGGTCGTTAAAAGGTTCAGAAAAAAGGCGTTAAAAGGGTTTTTAAAGGTGTTTTCCATTAGACGTAATAGGATACTACTTTGATGCTACAAATTTTCACAAGCAATGGTGATTGTGACCATTAATATTTATTTATTATCTACACTAAACGTTTTTCAGTAATTCTTATATTAACTATTGGGCGCTTTTCGGATATAATTTTTCTGCACTGTAGTTCTTTACTCTTATTTAAGTAAAAATAATGAAAATATTCCGAGAGACGCACAGCCCTATTCTACATAGGTGAGTAATGTTAGCAAATACAATTTGGGTGTTCGTGATAATCTTGTCCCCGTAATGCTTTTTGTTATTTGCCCAATGATATCCTTATCATTCTGCGTGATGATCACAATATATTTTTAGGGACAAGATTCTACATTTTAATCAACCAATCAGAAGCTGTTAGGTATGAGGAAAAAATATGTGAATATTATTGAGTCTCCAAATTATCTTCTTCTATCTTCTTGAGAGCTTATACTTCGCTTATACTACTTGAGTCGTAGTAGGTCCCAGTATGTAGTCCCTGAAGCTCGAGACTAGAATATAGCTGCGGTATCCTCTGCCTGTCGTAAGAGGCGAGTAATTGAGGGCTTCTGGGGACATCGGCGGCAGGAGTGGGAGCTTTATCCGTCCAGACAGTGGCCCCGGGAAGGATTCCCCTCGATAAAAAAGGGACTCCTGAAACTATCTCTGAAACTATGGAAAAACTCGTTCCGTTTTGGTTCATTCATTGCAATAACTTCATTCCTCTCTCCTCATTGGAATAAACGTAATTGACATAAATTTGTAGGCCCAATATAATTAGATTTTTAAGTGACCACAACTGTGAGCGCAGCCATCGATATTGCCCAATAATTTTCAATTAAATATTCATAAATGTTTATCTCTGCAATTTCGGCACAAGTGTTTACGTTTAATTTATAAAGCTTTATCAAATTATTTATTATACATTATTTTGATTGGGTAATTTAATTAAGATAATAAAATAAAGAAAGTTAACTTTATGGTAACTTTAATAAATAATATATTTATAATAACAAGGTTTGTATTATTGTTGGAGGAGGCCAATTTCAATCCACTGCGCTCCTTTGCATGCCTATTGAAAACAGTAAGTTCACAATTCTCCATTTTGAATATTTGCGAAGGTTTGGTATTGATTATAGGTACCTATCTACATGAGACATCCTACACAACATTAAGTTAAACGATGAATCCCTAACTATTTAAACATGGGGCCTTATTAGCTATGATATTTAAAATACGTAACGCGGCGCTCATAATATTATGATTTTTCAATTCAACGCATAATTACACGATTGGCGCATCACACGTAGTGCATGTTATATAACTTTATGTGACCTGATGCGTTTCGAATTCACTTTTATGTTTAAAACGCGTTACGAAATCCCAAATTATTGATAATTAATCTCGTGCGTCGGAACGTGCCCTGTGAAGCACGATTGTGCACAGAATGCGAGCTAAATTTCATCAACGTTTCTTTATTGACGCAGTTCGATAAATCCGTATAAAAATATTGCTTTCAAAGCTTAAAATGAAAACAGCTGCGCAAATAATTGCATGAATCAATCGTGACAAAAAAATCTGATATAAATTCAAAGTCTGTATCCATACAAACATGGCATCCATCATTAAGAACGCTCGAGCGCAATTTTCCTACTGACAACACAGCTCGGGTGTCGTGTAAATAAAATGGCAACGCCACGCCCGTTTGTTACGCAACTGGGTCGCGGATTCGATACGAGATGGCTGCCAGATCGCAATCTGTCACTCTGCATGACATATGGACACCACGACGTACTATACAAGTTATTATTTACGGACACGAAACAAAACCACAACTGGCGTATCTTATGCATTATTAAAGTATATATACATAATATACATATACCTACTAATCTTTACAGTGATATAGATACTGAATCCTTATAGCTTTAGGACTCCTTGGTACTTGACGCTGTGCTGTATCCATATCTTAGACTAGCCTATGCTCGCGACTTCATCCGAGACACTAGGCAATTGGGTCTAGAGAGATTGGACCTAGGAATATTAATAAATAAATAACGCTTCACACTCACAGCCCCACACTAGGATTATCTGTGTCGTGGGTGCCATGGACACATACAAAGACAAATACACAAACACCCAGAC
>DWQL01002147.1:0-10242 GCA_018231265.1 Noctuana haematospila
ATGACGAGATCGTTGTGGACAACCCTCAAGCATGTGGGCATTGTGGGCATGCAAGCTATTTTGCTATGCTAAAATTGGAAGACGAAATTCAACCACTAGGCTATAGATAGCTACGAGTATGTTGCAACTCCTGAGGATAAAGAATCATTGCTTCATGGTAGAGTGGATAGCAGTAACTGTCTAACGTAAGCTAATAGCGTAACCGCAGAGTTTTTGTTTATTGTGCTCTGTAAGTACTTTCATTCAATATTAATTTTGTTTGCTTAACAAATATGTGGAAATGTTAAAAAAAACTTAATTACAGTCAACAGAACCTGACTCGGGACGAGTTTGTGTAGGACGCCGCGTGGGAAAACATCAGTGCATTCCACGGTAGATATCACAGCTCCTTTGCTGCGCTGATGCAGTCCACCGAGGGCTCGTAGAAACCTCATAATATAACCATTAAATGTATCTTTAGAAAGATTCCCTCCATGACAAAAAAATAGGTAACAGCCCTATTGGAAGTTAGGTAGACTTTGTAGATCACTTACTATTTTCACAACAAGTTGTGCTATGTCATAACTGCTTACTTAACATTACTAAATCTAGTTTTGAGACGAAACACAAAGAAATGCGGCCGGAGAGGCGGCGACCGGCACGGGCAACTCAACTTTTAGATGTTTTAAAAACATTGTCTGATTAAAACATGTATTTACGAGTAGGGACACTAGGTACTAGGTAGCTACGAATTAGTATATTGTTTTTTTTAAGAACACTTGCGAAATCGTGTGTAAAGTAAATTTTATTACAACGCTAAAAAATAAGTATCTAAGTATATTGTATGTTTTTGAAAATTACGTGCAGTAGTTGTAAAGTCACATTTATTTGCAGTATATATTTTATTATGTTTGCGTGCAAGTTTTCTTCAATTTACTTGACAATGAGTCAATGACAATGAGATGACATTTTTTGTAACGACATTGGAACTTAGTGTTTATAACAATCTGAGACTCTCTTGCTTAAAAACATTAACAACAGTAATGTTAAAGTAATGTAGGCAGTAGGCACACAAAATATTGTTTGGCGCATACACTTTTTAGTCCCACAGCTGAGCACCGGCCCTTTACTCAGTCAGAACGTACTCTAACACTGCCCCAGAGAGACGCACTTACGGTTAATGCTTTTTAACCCAGGAATTGAAAAAAGAACTCCGACAAGAATTATGTACTTCTTTCAAATTACAACAGCAACTTTAAGTGGCATTCAAAATAATTAAGCAAGCGTGAAACGTTGCCAGCCAGCTCCTCGCGGCCGCGCCGCTGGACATTGTGTACATACATAAGTACCTAATGTTTATTCTCTAACGAGATGACTCGCAAGCCTCGCAACTCGCAGTAGTCGAAACGCAGGATTGATTCTACACAATGTATTAGAGTGAGTAAAAAACTATAGTGATACACACAAATTAATTTATTATCAATAACTTTTTAGGTATAAAAACTATTAACAAACCATTAGTATATTGAGCACCCCAAATTATTATGTAAACCATAGGACATTTACACTTTTAGTTCTAGGTTTCGTCACAACCAAGCTATAACAACGCAATACCAGCAGTAACAGATGATGTAGTACTAGAGTACAGATGTAACAGTCCACGTCTATTATGAATATTCTAGATAATAATTTTAATTAGAGCCAAAGTTCGTGATAGTCGAAGCGGTGCGAGTGACCGCATTGCGTAATGCACAGCCGCACGCGCACACACGCACACACGCACACACGCGCAGCACCACGCACTAGCCGAACAGGTAGGTGTACAGCACGGTCATCAGCACCCCCAACACCACCGGGAACTTCCACGAGCTCAGGAACCCTCCCGAGCTGCCCTCTGTCGAAGAGTCGTCCCACTGGATCTGCCGCTTCTTCCCCGGCGTCTTGTCCGCCTCCACCAACTCGCCGATCAGGTACTTTTTCATGAGCTCCTTGGCGTCGAGGCTGTGACCTACGTCGTCGAAGTCCTCCGAGGCGTCCTTGCCGACGACGTTCAGGAGCACCTCGTGGCCTCCGGGGTGGTCGTCGAGGAACTTCGTCACGTCGTATACCGAGTTGTCAATGATGAACACCGCGTCGGCCTTGGTGTTGCGCTGTGCGATTTCTGCGCGCGTGAATGTTTTTCCGTCGGCCATGTCGCGTGCGAGTGATTACAGTCTCGGGCGAGTTACTGCTGAGGAGTTGAGCAGTTCAGTTGTATCGGCTGTCGCCCCACTCCCCGCGCCGCGCTGCGACCCGCGGCGCTAACGCAGATAACATTGTTTATCTGTCATTATCAAATGAAACCGTGACTCAGCACAGTCAGCACTCCACACGACGCTAGTCTCAACTCACAACCAATACAGCAAATTAACTAAGGTCAAGGACGCTATTCTATAACAATGGAATTATATAATGTGGCGATGGTTTCGACTGTATCTAAACATTACACAACAGGTAGGTACTGCACAGCGCGGTGCCGCGGTTTGCAATGGACACTATAAACAAGTCGGTGACCGGTTCACCTTGCGCTTCGTCCGACATCCGGGCGACGCGCGTCGTAGCGCCTACCACGTACGGAGAACATAAATAACATATTGCCTCCAACCCACTGCTGGTAACGGATTACTCCCCACAACCGTAGGAAGCCTGCAGCATACTCCACAGATTAGTGAGTCGTGTCGTATATTCAACCCGCCCAAAGGGCCTGCGACCAGGCTTAACGTCTGTTATCTATTGATAACACCAGGGCGGACGGCTCATCTCGCCCTCCGAAGCACTGAAGTGCGTATTATATTTATCACTATTGGTCACCCACTTCAAACTACTTCTTTTTTTACTGATACCAATTTTTTGTATCCAAATTTTAACAAAATTAAAACCGGTATTTAAATTAAAAATAAGAAAAAAAATTCACGGATTCCAAGAATTTGTTTTTGACTATGTGTCTTCGCCTCTTGTACACTTGAGGGCTTAACATTACATTATCCATAACAAATTATTGCAGTCTATAGTATTATTAATATTATTATATTATGTGTGTGTACGAGTAGGTCCGAGGGACGTGCGTAATCGTAACTCAATTCTTTTCAAAACTTAGTTCAATACGTAGTTCCTGCGAAGTGTACATACGAGTAACTACATAGTTACATGTTTGTAAAGGAAATATAAAGATTAAGTTAGACCCCATTACCCGCCTGTCATCAGCTGGTGTGCGTTGAATAATTCCACTATAAACATACTGATTTGCATACGAACACCGGCCGCACCTCCACTCGCCCTCCGCCACCTCCTTATACTCGTACGTACACACCGCAACAAAGATCCCAGATTTACACGCAAAGATACGAGCTTTAATAATGCTCTTGCTCTTCATACATTATCACATGTTCAAGATACTCCACGACACCACGAAATATTAAAATCACTCCGCGTCGCACTACCTGCGCATATACCTACCGCATAACCATGGCGCTCAACGCATTTACTTAACCTATGCTAATGTTAACAAATGTACCTACGTACATACGAAAATACCAGAAGTTAATTATTTCCAGGGTAATATTCCACTATTGACAGACGCTAATTCTATGAAAATAAGTACACGTACGCTAAAACGGCGAAAGCACCCATGAGCAACGGAGGAACCCAAACATTAAGCAGTCCTCTCCAGCTTAGCCGGTGGTCGCTGCCGGCCGGCGGCGGCGGCGCGCGCACCGCTGCCCACTCGTCGTCGGCCACCACCTCGCCCAGGCGGAACCGCCGCCGCCACTGCTTGGCGTCCTCGCTGTGGCCCACCTCGTGGAAGCAGCGCGACGCGTCGCGGCCGGCGTTGTTCAGCAGCACGTCTGCGCCGCCGGGGTGATCCTCCAGGAAGTGCGTCACGTCGTACACCACGTTGTCGCTTATGATTGCAGCGTTATCTTTATCGCTGCGATCCTCGATCTCCTTGCGCGTGAATCGCTGAGACATGATGGCGGCCGCGCGCGGGCAGTCGGGCACCTCGCTCGGCTGACAGCTGTCCACTGGCCACTGCCCGCAGTGCCCGCACCTGTCCTGCGACCTGCGACCACACGCGACCGATCACCTGTTCGTGCGTATGTTGCCTCATTAACGTATTAATTACAAGAATTAAACTTCCATTTATATACTAACCTATTTTGAAAATACATAATACATAATTCACGTCTGCATAATCAGGTAGGTACGTACACATGCGTGTACCGGCTACAAGGCATAGTACCTTAGTAGGTAGTCCTACTCATATTTTCAACTATCGTCTTGTATTGTATAGTACTGTGTATCGAGGTAGTGTAGTCACGGAGGTGTAGTGTAAATAAAATAACGTATTGCAAACAACACTATCCCTAAAAAGATGTATAATCATCAAAATATAACTTCTAGTAGGTACCTATCAGAAAAAATATTTCAAGGAAAACGTATAAGTAACAAAAGTGGAAATAAATAAATATGTATATAACTTAGAATAGTAACGTTATTATTCTGAGGTATATAAATAAATAAAATGCTTGTGGTGGGACGTCGTTGCCATAGCGCTAACTGCCACGTCTGCCACCGACTCTGCCACTGCCACCGACTACTGGTAGTACTGGTAGATGTCACTAGGTGTCGCAGGTGCAGTAGGTGTACTCGTATAGATAGATGTCTAACTCTAAAGCTCTCTAACTGTAATGACCATACAAAAATATTAATTAAAAACGTGCTAATTAACTAAAATTGTAAATCAATTTTAGCTAGGTATATTGGTTATAAAGTTGGATTTTTACTTTTGTATATAAAAATAAATAAATTTAGAATATAAAAAATATAACTTATGTAAAAGAATAACGCGACTTATGTATCATCCGCCTCTGTTCTAATTCCTAATGTTAGAACCGAGAACATTTTATTTAGGGTCTGTAAGTTATCACAAATATCGCGACTGGACAAAAAAGGCCGCTTGAGATCTGATTAATGGTGCACATCCGGTGTCATGTGATCTTTGACAAGTGAATTAGCATTACTTTCGTTTTCAGGAGCGAGCGACGCGGCCTCCACCTCACCTACCCTCGTCACCCTGGCGCCGCGTCACCGCCCTCGACCCTCGTCGTTAACAACCGACGACGTCCAATATTCCATTACCCCATGCAATAACTTATTTTATATAAGTATTGGTAAGATCCAAAATATCAATTCTCAAATTTTACCACATTTCCGGAACCTTCGCAAATGCAGTTAAACAGTTCATGTATCATAAGTCAATAAATATAAACTCTACTTACGTACGTTATACTCGTACACTTGTACACTTGTACACTCGTACACTCGTACACTTGTACACTTGTACACTTGTACACTTGTACACTTGAGCAATCGTAGTTTTACTGAAGTGAAGTGTAGTGAAAAGTCATCGACCTCGCAGTGATTTTCCATACAGTGCATAAAGTAAAACCAAGGCTGTAGGGAAATAGTAACAACAATAACAAGTTCCAACCTCAACTTTTTTGTACTCATAATAGCTATTTAAGATGTTATGTACATACTCGTAGGTACATATTATTATATATTATATGTAATTATGTACCTACTAAGAATGTTATTGCAGGGATAGTTATTTTTTTATATTTATATTGCTGTTTACTGGTTGTATAGTAAAGTAACAAATTGCTAATCAATAGACCTACCTACGTTTTGAGGGAATCAAACCTATGATGTTTAAATATTTAATAGTTAGGCAGGTATAATTATACCATTGGATGAAACACGTATTCACAAAACACTTATGTTGTGTTGGAGGTAAGGTCGAAATAGATTTTGTTTTGGACCTAACCTAACCGATTCTTTGCTAAAACACAGTTTATTCAATTGTAATACTTACTTAATACCTAATAGTAAAATACAACCGCCTAGGTACCATATTATGTGATGACACAAACCAATGCAAATGGCACGTCCATTGACATCACAATAATATGCATGGCAGTTCCGATGACGAACACTGCTTCTGGCCGTGGCGAGAGTGGCGAGGGCGTCGAGGGAAATCTGGTGAGCAACCCAATTTACACCGCCATTATTATTAAACTTTCCCTCCAAGCCGTCGCTAAATCATATTCAACTCTATTAATCTTTGCAAACTAAGATCCGTCGATGCCTGCCATCTCTTGTCGGTTTAATTGTAAGTATTAGATTAAACTTTTATGGCTTTGGGTGCGCGTTGGGTGTCGGTCCCACTTACCTGTAACGTGTGGTGCCACCGGTGAAGCCCCTAAGCTCATCAATTTTATATTAAACCGACCTTAAATTAAAAAAGAATAGGTTGTATCCCGAGAAGATCCTGAGTTTTAAATTTAGTAGAATACCCTTACCTTAATTATTGTAAGTGAATACTTTACTTAGATTTATATTTCATTATTTAAAGTTAAGTAATTATTGTTGAAATTATTTTATTTTACATCTAATCTTATAATCTTACATCAAATAACAAAATACAAGTCGCTATCAATCTACCGACCAATAGGTAATAAGTAATGACCGACCGTCAAACAAACTAAAAAGTATTAATAATAATCCCGCTAAAAACAACTTCATCTAAAATGTTACCAAGACGTGGCCATAATTTGTCGGGAAGTAGTGTAAGTACCTTTATATATTATTGTAATTATAATTTTTGGCTCGGACTCTCTGAAAAAATCTTATGTAGAACCATTGTAGAGCCAAGCTTCATTGTAATTATATACCTACTCTTGGCAAGCTTCTTCTAACTTTACTACAAGACTTGACTTCACATCCTTCACCTCTACTGTAGCCCTATCACGAACATTTTATAAATCCGTTAACGAGTAGTAAACGTTCAAAATAAGTACAAAATACAAAAACGCCAACACCAAATAACCAAGGGAAGTGTCACCATTAATTATTTATCGGCTAAGCCTCCGAACGAGTCTAGTATTTTGTGGCTAAGCCACATTATTTTAAGCACAGACTTCAGTCTAAAATAATAAATTTGTGTTGTCTTAGGCTATTTTTTTTGTTGTGATTTTGATACCATTGGCTTTCTATATTCTCTGTCTACGGAATACGAATGAAATATCTCTTTTTAGTCTGTGGTAATCTGTCACTGTCACGTCCGTCTGTCTGTCAAGTGCTCCGACAGGAGTTTATTGTTCTGTGGTCAAGTGTCACTATTCTATTCATGTCATGTCACCCACCCACCAATAATAAAACAATGGAATCACATACATACATAATTATGTAAATAACATTGTTTTTTTATTTTAAAGAAATGATTCGAAATATTGAAGTTAATTTAGTATATTAAAGCGGTTTAGTCTTCGTTTCATCAGAATAATCTGTAGTGCTAAAAGATTTGGTTTAAAAGAAAACATTTTACTTTATCTAGGTTGTTATTAATAACGTTAGTTTTGCTAAACCACTACATAATTTAGCGTAAGATTCATGGCATTTTAATTTTCTTTTCTACCAAGACTGTTTCTAAAATGAGGTTTTAAAAAAGTGAATACATGGATTGTTAATCCTTAGCTTTTATTTAATTTACCAAAAAATAAAACGACATAGGTATAAAATGAAGTTGGTAAGTTTACTATTAATACAAATAAATTTTTTATAGTAAATGAGCTAGCAGGTTTTAAGTGGAACTGCAACCAGTGATTGCTACTCCTTAGATTACTACTCCAGAGGCACGCCCACGACTTTGTATCTGTGTGGATATCAGAATTGGGCTGAGAGAAATGAATGAGTAATAAAAGTTATTGCAGTCACATATTTTATCTGAAGACAAAGCCAAATAATGTATAATAGAAAAGTAGTGTTAATAATGTACCGCTTTGATGAAGCTCAATGATCACAGCTAATTCACTTCCAATGCCTTACTTTTAAATTGAACATAATTGAAAATTCTTACTGTATAGAGGAATAAAAAAACACAGAAATTGATAAATATAAATTGTCTATTGGTTGTTGTCAAGGGACATTTGAGAATATTGCTATAATTGTGTATAATGTGTATTTAATATTTTTCCAGTACTGTTTGAGCAGTGATGCGGCGAAGCCATGTTTTGTGCTGTCGTTCAAAGAATTGCTGATTATGCTGGATTGCGGGCTGTCCGCCCACTCGGTGCTCAGCTTCCTACCGCTGCCGCCTGTGCCCAGCACTCGCCTCGCCTCCTTGCCGAACTTTACACCACCGCATATCAATGATCCACTACTAGAAGGGGTACTATTTACAATTGATATTTTAAACAGTGATGAAAAGTTGTTCTTAGACTGTGTGTCGGGTAAAATATTTAAGAATACAAAAATATCTTATTGTGTCATATAGATCTGTCAATCAATAATGTTTGTGCCTTTGTTTTTTATTTCTTATGTATATTTTAATTTCAATCACAGGAACTTAAAGAATGCTGTGGCAAGGTGTTTGTAGACAGTGTTCCAGAGTTCTGTCCACCTTTGGATAAAGTAGTGGACTTCTCTCAGCTCGATGTGATCCTCATCTCCAACTACACTTGCATGCTGGCTCTGCCTTTCATTACTGAAGACACTGGTTTCAAAGGACAGGTTTATGCTACTGAACCTACATTGCAAATTGGAAGGTAATTAATTTCAAAGAATTCTAGTAAAACAATTGGATAAGCACAGTTTATAATTATTATTTGTTGAAGTCATAGCCAGGTTTATAGTATTGTTCTGGTATAATTGCCAGGTTCTACCTGGAGGAGCTATCGGAGTGGCTGTCGGCGGCGGGCGGCGGCGCGGCGGCGCGGCGCTGGAAGGAGCTGGTGCACGTGCTGCCCGCCCCGCTGGCGCACGCGGCGCGGCCGCGCGCCTGGCGCCGCCTCTTCTCCGGCGCAGCGCTAGCGCGGGCGCTGGCGCGCGTGCGCGTCGTGGGCTACGACGAGCGCGTGGACATCTATGGCGCGCTCGACGCCACCGCCGTCAGCTCCGGCTTCTGCCTCGGCTCCGCCAACTGGGTGTTGCGCTCTGCTCATGAGAAGGTCTCTTACCCTTACCCATTCTCAATATTATAAGTATTAAACAATAAAGTGCACTTCATTTTTGTCGGTCCACTAACAATTTCAGCATGACCTTTAAATTTTCCGAAGATATTATTTTCGTATTACAAACTAATTAATAAATTGTAAGAAAAACGTTTTAAGGGAATTTAATTTCCTAAGAATATTTCTTAGTTTCAATGTACGTTTCAATGTACACCCAACTAACTTCCATTCAAATAATATATTGAAGTGTAGTTTGAATGGTTATTGAACTTATTGATATTGTGTGTTGTGTGTGTAGGTAGCGTACGTGTCTGGGTCGAGCACGCTGACGACGCACCCGCGGCCCATCAACCAGGCGGCGCTGCGCGGCGCGGACCTGCTGGTGCTGGCGGCGCTGACGCAGACGCCGGCGCACAACCCCGACCACATGCTGGGCGACCTGTGCGTGCACGCCACCGTCACGCTGCGCGCCGGCGGCTCCGTGCTGTGCCCCGTGTACCCCAGCGGCGTGCTGTACGACCTGTTGGAGTGCCTGTCCGCGCACCTGGAGGGCGCCGGCCTGCAGCACGTGCCGCTGTACGTCATCTCGCCGGTGGCGGACTCGTCGCTAGCCTACAGCAACATCCTCGCCGAGTGGGTTTCGGTGGGCAAGCAGCAGCGCGTGTACCTGCCGGAGGAGCCCTTCCCGCACGCGGCGCTGGCGCGCGCCGGCCGGCTGCGCCACGCGCGCTCGCTGCACGACGACGCCTTCAGCGCGGACTTCCGCCAGGTGCGCTTCATTATCGGCTCCAACTCTTACATCATTCATTCATATTTTAAGTGGATACAGAATGTTACAATGTAGGCATTTTTGCAGCCGTGCGTCGTATTCTGCGGACATCCCAGCTTGCGGTTCGGTGCCGCGGTGCATTTAGTAGAGTTGTGGGGCAACAATCCGGCACACGCCATTATTTTCACAGGTCTGAATTTATTAATTGAGGTTATTCTATTTTTTTTTGTCATGAAACTCGACGTGCGCTTCTAAAGTAACAAAATAAATTCCAGAGCCGGACTTTCCGCACGCGGAGGCGCTGGCGCCGTTCCAGCCCCTGAGCATGAAGGCGTTCCACTGCCCCATCGACACGTCGCTGAACTACGCGCAGGCCAACAAGCTGGTGCGCGAGCTGCGGCCGCGCGAGCTGGCGCTGCCGGAGCAGTACGCGGGCGTGGGGGG
>DWQL01002148.1:0-10242 GCA_018231265.1 Noctuana haematospila
CTCGGCCCGGTCCTGTGCCCTGTGGATCCAGCGGTTTCCCGCTATCTTCCTCAGCATCAGTCCACCGGGCCGGAGGGCGACCTGTGCTCCTTTTGCCGAGACGCTAACATACCTACATAGCAGAGTAGAATTAAAATCTCGGCATAACGCACTTGTATGTATGCTCTTCTCGTGGTCATAAACCGTTTCTTAAGGCAAGTTCCAAGATTAATACATTATTCTCTGTTTTAACGAATGCGACTTCACATCATCCATGTTATAAAAATGTATAATTACATTAGGTAACTGGGTTAAAACTACTTCGCAGCAATTCGCGACTACTACGACATCACCCCCTTCACACAGGTACCTAAATGAAAAACACAGTCTGAATAATATAACTAATATAACTTTTTATATCGGTAAAAAAGACACTTAATTTGTGAATGGAAGCAAGTGTCATAATTTTGTTCATTTCTTTTAGCGCTCTTTGCATGGCGATGATAAATTACTTCTCAGTTTCGCCTTTTCAGCTACTTTTCTCAAACTGAAAGTATAACCAAATAAATTTGAAATTGGTAAAGTTAAACCTCAAATATCTTTATTTTAATGTTTGTTTGTATATTCCTATATACAAAGTGTTTCGACTGTCAAAATTCGGTAAGTTCTTAATCGAGACCCTTTTAAGTGATCACTTTAATCCACGGACACTCACCTCCTCCGGCCTCAAAAATATAAATGAAAAGTGAGACTGAGATGGTCGCCTCAAATAAGCCGGCATGCCACATCTCCCTCCAGCGGGTTAAGAAGATACCATCAATAGACTCAATTACTTAACGATTGAAATCATATATATTTTTCATTAATAAACTTCTATTAAACTAATAATTTCAAAGACAAATTTCTTACTTTTATTTCTTGTTATTAGCCCTCAAAAGAACTGAAAACAATGAGTAGGTATAATTTGCATCCACTAGCTAGTGTACTTGAACTTTATGACACTTTGAAAGAACTGAAGCCATAACTTGAGCAATAAGAAACTTGAAACTGTCACCGCGGTGATTATCCGGGATTTATATCGACCGTTATAATCTGAGCGCCGTCTGCTATTCCTCACTGTTTTTTTAACATTCATTTTATTTAGCAACGCGTTAATTTCGTAGTTTCATACTTTATTACTAAATGGAAGTGGTATTTTTAATATACCTAAACAGAACCTTAATACCTTTCGTTCGTTTAGTATTCTTTGAATTATATTCTAGATAATGTTCGTGCGTTTTTTGTTTTTCCGTTGCTAAAAATTATTCATGTCATTTATTGTTCTTAAATTACCTTTAGGTTAACAACATGAACTACTTATTTTAGCAGTTTTATCGAAGCCTCGTAGCGCCGGGGGATGATAAAATATGATGAAATTGAACTTTAGTGATATCTTGTCAATTTTTAAATCATTATTAATTTTATATTATTATTAATGTATTTGAAATGTCATGTACAAAATAGCCTAAATACATTTTCACGTTTTTCTTGTTAACAAACTAACTACTTCGCAAACCTTATAGGATATAATGTTCTTAGAATTTGTCTTCAGTAAGAATTTATTACACAGGTCTAGTGAGACGTATAAATGATATGTCGTTAGTTTGGGGTCATTATGATTTCTCTTTGTGTCGTAATACTCACAAAAGACGGTGGCACTTAGGACACGTCATCACGCCTAAAAAGATATTCATCATAACCATATTTGCTCTGTAAAGGATTTCATTTAATTTGTTCCCAAGAACCAAGACCTATTTATTTTTTATTTGGGAAACAAACAATCATATGGTACAAAACTTCGAAAATTATATAAATACATAGATCAGTAAGTAAAGTTTACACTAAACTGTTAAGCACTTATAACAGCTTCATTAAAACACTTTAGGGCATTGATTTAACTCTTTGAAATACTAAAAATCAGCAAGTTAACGACTTAATTAAATGATGTAATTAAAAATATATACGAAAAACAAACGAAATACAACTTTATAAACTTACTATATAAACCAGAATATTTTTAAAAAAATTCAGGAAAAATAAACTTTTCAGAAGCTTCGTCATACTTCAGCGTGCAATGCACAGGGCAATTTCAAAGCCTCATTAGTACTTTTAAACGGAAAGAAAACTACCGTACTGCCGTTCATTGAAATGATGTAGACTAGGGACTAAATGAAGTAGAAATCTGTAAAAAAATCACTGTTCTATTTGGGTTCGTTGGAAAATTCTGTAAAACCAATAATTTTTTATTTCTTAAGTTTGTCTGACTATAAATATGCCTAAGGACCGTAACTGTAGATTTATAGCTATCTACTCGCAGAATGCGGTTTCAAAAGCTTCCTATACGGTATTGCTTAACACAGCTGAAAGCTCGCTAATGCGACCACAATTTCCGCGAGCAAGTTTTCTAGTCCGGGAAATAGGTGGGTTACCGGTTAATTTACAACGCAAATGTTGTCTGGAAAGTTACTGTAAAGCGGTTCATTTTCGATGCACCGAGCTCTACATAGTAAATTCGCAAAACAACAAAACGCTTACTGCGTTTTTTTGCTCTTCGACGAACTGAAACGTAAGTTGTGTAAATAAACATTTAAAGTGACGCTAATAATACTGAATCATAACGTAAATTGTATTTGAAACTGAACTGAGATAACGTGGTGTCTAAAAGTGTGTGATTACACGATTGTGTTGAATGGAAATCTAAATGTCAATTGACTTTCTTAAAATTCACCCGAAATGCTTAGGCAATCGATCATTAAATTAGATTAAACCTACTGTGCAACAATTTACGACTATAACCACGATTAGTAGTTAGTAGTTAGGTAGGTAACAATGGATTTCCGCAAAGTAACTACTGTTACATGTACCTACTCAGATGGATGGCCACTATGTAGTGCAAATTTTATGCGCCGTGATGCGGAGATTAATTAAAATGCTAATAATACCAATTTATATTGACAATGTTTTTGAAGATTAATATAAAAAAACAGGTATATTGAACAAAGAACATTCTAAACGTAATCGTCTTAAATTTCTACAAATAGCCTCTTTAAGCATAACACCTACGCTTCTATATTTATGGTTGCTTTACCACGTTTCAGGTGAGAGTCAGTGAGTTCCAAGAATAAAATATAGACGCACTTTGCCTAATATCTGTTACCTTTTTTCTACGAACAAGCACTAACTATTGTTAAGCTGAGATTTAGATAGTCTGGTGCCATATTTGTGATGAACCTTACCTACCCTAAATTTTCATTTTCACTTACAAGAGCTTTTTCGTTACTAAGTTTTACAAATCCCTTATACAACATCGTTTACATATTCGGATATTTAATTTACTTTTCAAAGGAATTTAAAGGTGCATGTATCTTTTTAGAATGGTATCTTTCTATTCGTAGTTTATTCCTAGAAGTCAAGAGTTTGAAGACAAAAATAGCTCAAGTATTGAGAGAATACTCAAAAAAGGTTTTCCAAAAATTATTTAAAGAGCTTATAATATATTAACCCATTTATTTAGCCAATTTACCCTTTGATCCTGATTGTGATGGAGCGAGTTTAACGGGCGCCATACTTCCGCTAACACATGGGTCGACTACACAGGCATAAGTTAATTAAATTCTTTCATTAAGACGACCTTCCCTGTTTTTCTTTATAATTACTTTGCATTAATAAACTCAGTTTCACTTACGTTAAATGAGACTCAGTTTTTTATTTAAAATTATTTTCGACGCATATTAGCTTAGAGCATTTATTGGATTTAATGGATATACCATTGGGACCATATTAGTATTAAAATGGGCTAAACTGGCTTCATTTAGGCGTATAAACTTTAAAATCGAATACCACAGATAGCAAATTTCAGTCACCTACAAAAACAAATCATTTTTATTGTACACTGGCAGCATATTATTATACTAATACATCGTACAATCTGGTACATTTGTGCCTTTCTTACACTAAAAAAACGATTTAAAAATTATTTTCTATTTTCACTTCACCTTGCTATTAAAGTGTGTTTTTTTAGTTTCATAATTTATCCAGATGTCCATCATCTGCATTTAAAAAAACTTATATTCTTATTTAAGAAATTTTGGCTTTTAATGGTGGAGGAAATGTTTTGTGTTGATAAAATCTAAATCAAGTCAATTTCTTAGACGGAGACCTGACCTACCAGATCAATATTCTATTACAGTTGAAATGTCAACAGCTCTTGTTTGAAAAGCAGTCTTTGCTGCGAAAATACACCGAAACGAGCTATGGCAATCCTCGTGCTGATTGAAGGTTAGCAATGTGGTTTCTGGAGTCTACATTTAACTTACACGGTTTACTTAAACTAAGGACTTTGGTTTTATGAACAGTGACAACCTAGGGTACAGTGAGATTTTTTTTCAGTGAACTTTGGTCGAAGTTGATAGATAAGTTGAATTGTTCTTCAGTCATTTCGAATCACCATCATTATTAACTATTGCATGGACATGAATTTTCTCTCAAATATGAGAGTGGTAAGGTAGAATACTGTTCACGGCTTTATACAGCTTACATAGATTATACAGCTTACGTTACCTACAGTTCAGTAGAATCTTTATGAAGACAGCGAGAAAATTCAAAGGGCGGAGGATTGCACAATGTCCTGTAATGGACTTCCAAAGCCTGGTAGATGGATTTGATTAGAATAGATTGAATTCTAATGTTTTCATACAATCCACAACTTCCAACTAGGTTTACCGATTGTTATCCAATGGAAATCGACGTAGAATACTTTTTGATGTCTTCTGACGAAATCGTATGCATTTCCCTAATTACCATTTACCAACAATAGAACTTTCAAGAACGAAACATTTTAACTCTGTACGTAAGCACTGTACGTGGCTTAACAGAGACATTGCTCTAAAAATTTTACGTTCTACGAATGCCGTAATGTCTAGTGTAACAGGAATCTCTCTATACATCCTAAATCTTCTCGGAAATAAAAGGAAACCGTGAAGCACATAAATGTGGCTTTTATCGCAGATTCTCGGCTCCCATTATTGAGATGTTGTTTTTGCTTATTATTCCAATTTTCTAGAACATACTCTGTAGTTACTAAAGTACAGGATAAAACAGTATACTCGTAAATAGATTAATAAAAATACCGTACTCGTACGTTGAGATGTGATCTAAAATTATCTGTTGGTAGCAAAATGTATTTTTGAACACCACAAAAGATAAATTCCAAAAATCTGTGTTCGTAACAAAGGTAACAAAAGTTGTGGCTATTGTCCTCTACGTACTAGGAGGTTATTGATTTTACGGTGTTGATTCGGATATTTTTCAATGTTTTGGTTGAAGAACATTTCCTACTATTGGTAATTGGTTGGTATACGTATGTCGTTATTTTCTACTGACATACGTAATTGTTAATGGACTATGACTGTAAATTTTTGCGCCTAGAGCAAGCTTAACGATTTAGAAATATTTTTCGTGCCATACATTGCCATCCTCTTACCATCAATAGGCGCATTTCAATAAAAAAAAAGCGCATTAAATGCGATTTTAACAATGTCACGCTGTAAACATGAAAAGATAAAAATATAAGATAAACATAAAGCAATGTACTGCGAGAAAAACCGAACAATTTGAGGTACACGTACTTCAGTTTATCTTTCCGTGGTCAAAAGCTCTGCGGCATTATACACACGTACCTATTGTAACCAAATAAAAGCCGAGACACACATTCCGAAAACAAAATTAATTTTGATGAGGAATTCGGTGTAAATAGATTAGAGGGTCGTAGTGGATGCCTTGCGGATTTTAATTATATTGTGAAATCAAAAATTATAGATTAGTGAATCGGTATTTTGGTAGTTTGTGGTGTGTGAGGTTGTAGATATAGAGGTATGATCGTGAGTAGTCAGCAAATTGCTGCTAGATATTTAACAAAAAATTGGTTTAAGAAAAAGGTGGCAATACTATCATGAAAATATCAAAATTTGCTTTATTCGTAATTTGCTTTTGGCCTAGAGTGTAAAGTGTGGCCTAAAAAGTGGACAGCTATAAAACTTTGAAATTCCAGACGTTTCTACTATGTTTAACAGAGCTCTGCTGCTCAATAACTTGATGACAAACTAGCATAACATAAAGTGGTCGATGTCGTGGATCCATGAAAGCAAGTTTTTGAATTTGAATTTGAATTCTGATATAGTACATATCAAAATTCCCAAATAACTTGACAGGTACAAAGTTGACCAATCAAAATAGAAATTTCCACGAACAACATCTCATAGGCACGAATCTCTTTGAGGTGATAGAACCAGACAATTTGTGACCCTAACTCGTATGATTTTAATTCACAATCTGAAAAGAAATAATACTTTTTTATATTTTCTCAAATAAGAGGAAAATCAATTATCTGCAAAAAAACAACAGTGTTTTAGTTTCGTGACTACAGAAGAAACGTCTCTCACGATGAATCCCTGTGAGAAATGCCCCTGCAATATGTTCCGGGGATATCCGGGGTAATCCGAGAACGGAAAGACGCAATTTGTCGGGTGAGCCACGCTCTTGACGGGCGCGTGCCGGGCGGTAAAGTGATCTGTCGCATGTCTTGTGATCAATACTAAAATCTGAATGGTTCAGACGTTGCATCTTATTCAAAGATCTTGTTATAGACTCTACAACTTTCAATCGATTCGTGCTCTTCTGGCTACAGAGAAGTTTTTAAAATGTATAAGCTGTATACAGTTCTTATCGCTCTAATACTCATTTGGTAGTCTATCTTGGTCCAATGGGAGGACTTAGGAGTGGCCTCTCGAACATACTGATTACTGGTACACTCCTTTCGCGATGCTCCTTACAACCTCATCCCGAGTCGTCCTTTCCGGTGCATTGACTGGACAAGCTATATATAAGCCCTGAAGACCCTTTTTTGCGCGTCTTACAACTGAGAGGAGATAAGGTTACCCTGTTACAGCGATTACTGACCTGAAGTATCAATTTCGTCTTACGTTACATGGTTTGATAACTTTGACAAACTTAGCGAGTGTAAGGGCATGGACCCATGTCGATGGTTGCTGCCTTGTTCCCGCAGTGCACTGCACAAGGAGCCGTGTCGCGGCACGACGCAGTGTCGTTACACGGTGGCCGGTGCCGCACCGTAGACATGGGTCCACGCCCTAATCCCCTATTTATCAGTATTTAATGATTATTATTTTTAATTTGATGTGAATGTTTTCAGTGACTGGACGAATTAAGATCTTATTTACACAGTCGATGACCGAGAGCGTTTGTTAGAGCATTCATACATATGGTTTTTAGAAGTAAACGTGTTTAGGTTTGTGATTTGTGATGCTAGAAGTATAATTTTTATATAGGTATATTTTATTCTAGGATTAGTATATTTTAGGATTAATGCAACAAAGTAAATTAGTAAAAATTTACAATATCTTAAAGATAACAGTAACTGTTACACATAATATAAGAAATGAAAATGGTACAAGGATTTGTGATCGATATTTCACTTAAACGAGAGAATTCTAACATGTGCTAATGCGAACGGTCTCTACGAGTAAATGGCTCACTCAATTATCAATTCGATCACAAATTTGGGTAGCGTGGTGAAGCTTGTGTTCGAAAAACATTTCTTTCCCCTCTTTTGGAAATTTAAGGTGCTTAAATTTAGAAAGAAAGATTACACTACTACAAATTAAAATTGACTAGGTGCTCACTAAAATTTATTTTTGTACGTGTGCTAGTAAAAAAATTTAAAATGTCTAAAGCTAGTCGAAGTAAGCTTTTCTTTGTACAAATTAGATTAAACCACCCTTAAATTAAATCAAAACAAATACAATAATACTAACAATAAAAGGTTAAAAGAAACGTAAAGTAAAACTTTTAAATAATTTATTTTATGCCTGATTTCGGCGACAAATTTATTAAAAACTAAATTACATCTCTCATAACCCGATTTCCATGAAAACCTTGGAGTTGTAAATGTATTGCCGAGTTGAAAACAATCTCGACACAGCGAAAAAGCCTTGAAATAATTTAAGATTAATCTCAAACGAAATATCAACGAAATGCTTTGAGAGCTCGCAATATTTCACAAGATTAGAACTTAGCAATCTTTACACCCGGAGATGTATATATATTTATTTGTCCTACTTCAAAAGATTCAATTTGCAGTTAAGTAACTAGTTATTTATTATGTATGTACGCTTTATTAAAATAATTTTAAGTGAAATATAAATTTAAGTTTTTTATAATACAAATTTTCGAGGCGAGTAGTATTCAATAATTTTAATAAACTAACGACCTCCCCATCATACTTACCGTAAACCTTTTTGCAATTATTCAGATGGTTTCAAAGCATGGGGTCCGGACCCATGACGTCGCAAGGCAGAAGTAAGCTGCCACTTACGTATAAGTGACCGAGGCAAGATTTATCGATACAGCATTATTGTTGTGACTGAGGATAAATAAACAAATGTTATAATGTGGGCGAATTCAAAGGATTTCATTGTTTAAGTTTGTCGTATTAGGAGTGTTCAGTTCATGACAGACAATCACATCAGGTATAATCCAACTTCAAACTTTATATTTCAAACTGAGTTAATCCAAGTTTGAAATATAAAGTTTAAATTTCGTCAAGAACATGACACATTGATTTTGGGGAAATTAATAGTTACATAGCTGTTTTGTTTGCTTGGTATAATTATGTAGTCGGAAACTGAAAGTACGATACATTCACATGTGTAATTAGTAAACAGAAACTTAAACAGCATGAAAAATCTGAAACTAATTATACAATAAAAAATTTGTAGTTGTAGGTGGTAGAACTTATAAAGTTCGCCAGAGGAAAAAGAAATTACACATTACAAGAGTCGTTAAATTATATGGAAATAATTTTTAATAAAGTTCCTTTTTATTTACATTTTATTTGTTTAATGAATATAATATTATATTGTTTCATGTATTTTCTATTGTTCGTGGAATAATTAATGCTATCTGACACCTTCACCTGTAATTAACGTTATAACTGTTAACTGCTTCATTGATTAAATTTAATTGATATACTCGTTATCTAGTACAAACAGCTTGGCTTAATGGCCATGCAATTAGATGCTATTACATCAGAAATTGCTGAGTCGATGTAAAATATTGCTTTGTGATTTTCACAAATTTATACTTTAATCGTGGATATTTGTACTTCACTACGAGGTAGCCAAAAAAAGGTTTGTGACCTCAGCCCGTATGTATGAATTTTTGTATTTTCAAGACATGAAAATGCGTGATTTTTTAATTTACACTGCCTGCCCACCGTGCAGGCAACCCTTCATTTATGGCCCACTGGGCACGGACCTTTCCCCACAACCAGTTAAGACCTGGAGCATAATCCACACTCCCGTATCTCCATAAATACGCATTGGAGCAGCATATTAGCTGCAATTAATGTTAAAAATATCCACAAAGCCACAATTTTAACTAGAATTCAGCGTTTCGGAGATACTCCCGTTGGACTCAATTAAACCACACATTTCTTGACTCGAGTGGTTTTCAATCTAAGCACCAATTGAGCCAACCCTACTTCGCTTTGGGGAAATCGAAGGCGTATTGTAACGTCCCTTGGGGTACGTTAATGGGGCTGTTTTATGTGGAACGATTTAATCTTTTTCTATACTAAGTAATTAAACGATGGCTAAATTAAGGTTTCTGGTTTAGTCTCTTTAAATTTTTTTCGGTTTGATGCTTTAACCATTTTGTAGGTATACCGCGTCTAATTTTTTGGGTTTTCCTATAAATGGAGAAGATGGAGATTAATTTACCATATTCTAAATTCAGATTAATTACATGAGATAGCGATTTAATTTTCTTATCGTAAGTGTTAACGTCCTATCAAAACATTCACTGAAGCACGGACACCTATCTATGTAAATTTTAACTTTAGCGGTCACTCACCCAAGGCCCGAATTCTTCCGTCGTTGCTTAATTTTGTTTACCAGCAGCGAGGTACACAAACTGTGCCCCCAATTTCATAAGTATTGATTAAATAATCTCGAAAAATCTTTAAATAAAACTCCGACAGCGTCCAACCACGATTCCGAATTCTAACGAATTCCGAATTCAAGCATGGAAAAGCGCATTACAGAAGATTTAACATGTAGTTGAACTTGCCTCCAACCCTTTTTTATGTCCCATTGCTGGTCACGGGTCTCTCCATACAACCGGGGAGGCCTGGAGCATACTCCACCA
>DWQL01002149.1:0-10241 GCA_018231265.1 Noctuana haematospila
TGTCTATCTTTTAAGATTAACTCACCAGAACCGTTTTTATGGTAATCAAAGTTTGAACGCGCTAATCTCAGGAACTATAGGATCGATTTGAAAAATTCTTTCTGTGTATGATTTGTGTGTGACATTCATGAGGAAGGTTATAGGCTTCTAGGCATTACGGTTACTATTCTTAACGCGGGTGAAACCGCGTGGCACAGCTAGTTGATAGATAAAAGTCGTTAAACCTGGTTGAGGGCCTTTTGGATATTGTGTCATCTGACACGATTTGTCCATTAACCTGTATCTCACCAAATCTGCATTGTAGGGTGGTGAAGTATGCTCTAGGCCTTAACCCCCCTTTGTGGGGAGGGAGTTGTGCGCCGTAGTGAGCCATAATAAGGGTTGCAGGCATTTTATATTAATATACAGATGTTAATGTATAATATACTTACCGTTAACATTTAAATTTAATAATTCTAGACCAGGATTATTTGGTGTAACCAATGGAAGTGATTCTATTTTCAGTTGATGGTAATTTTCTCTACAATTCTTTTTATATCCTTGTGTTAAACATTCCCAAATTTCCATCATGAGCAAATTTCCTATCAACCTGTTTAAAATTATATTATCATATCAGTTACGACATCTTAAAATAGTTTATCAATCAGTAAGGTTGGAAATATTTGGTAATACTTACTCAACATATTGAGCATGGCTAGCAAAAGAATGGAGAAGAGCCATGGGGACATTATTGTGTCCTAAAATTGGAGGAAGTTCAGAGAAATTCTTTTGCTCTTCAAGCCACTGTGGATTCCATCTGAGAATTTTCATAAGAGCAATTTTTGCCAAAGGAAAGGCAGGCATAATATGCCGTGTGACAAGCAATGTGGTTTTTACAGTACTAGTTTTCTTCATTTGATTTCCTTGTTCAATTACAAACTCTAATACATCTGGCTGCTTGTCAGAAAATCGAACTTTTTTGTTACTTTTTAATCCAGGTTCTTTGTTTTCTTTCATGGGTTTGAGTATTGTTTTAAGGGGCAAGTTTGATTCGGATTTATTTTTCGTCATTATATTTTGTATTTCTTTATCCTCACCGTTTTCTTTCTCTCTTGGGCAATTTAAAATCTTATCTTTGGCAGATTTAGGTAAATTACCGTTAGCTTTCTCTAAAGATGTATCAGAGTGTTCCAATTGTAAAATATTTGTGTTTGGCTTTTCAGTGTTGCTCTTTTTACATGGTAGAGAAACCTCTTTATTTTCTTGATTGACCTTACAGGATCTAACTGGTCCTTTACTTGGAGGAGGGGATAGAGAACATACAGTCTTCGTTCTAGTTTTATGTGGTAAAGATTTTATATTGTTGCTTTTGTTTTTATATTCTCTACCTAACTCTTTATTTAAAATTGGGGATTTTGCTTTATCGGCAGTATTATTAGGTGAAGATATGGAGTTTCTTCTAACGTCTTTATTATTACTTTCATGAACAAGTACCATTGAAGAGGTATCTTTGTCGTGAGGCACTTTTTTACTGTGTGATTCTGATGGTTTTGATACTACTGAATTGGATGCAATAAGAAAAGCTCCTCTATTGGAAGTTGTTACTTTAGCATTTACTTTTGTAGTAGTAGTAATGGTCACATCTTCATTCTTTGATAAAATGGTGTTGCATGTTTCTTCATTCTTTCTTTTTTCCTTATTGGCAATTGCTCTCAACTTTTTTTTTCGCTCTTCATTTTGAGAATTTGTTTTTTTTATTTTAGATGACGATTTTGAACATTTCCAGTCATATTTCCTTTTAAATTTGCCTAAAAATTAAACAAATAAATAAATATTAAAAAATTATTTTTATTATTATTTAATTGATTAAAGATTGAACACGTAAACAGAAATTGAGTGGGAAATTTTAATACATGAAACAGTTTTAAGATTTCAGATTCAATTTAGCAAACAATTAAATTAAAAACACTATATTGCATGGATCTATTAGTTGACACTTTCTTTCCTTAAGTAGATTTTGTAATTTTATAAAATACAATATTAAAAAAGTATATTTAATTAATATGCATATAATATAGAGTAACACTAAATTTTTATATTTTATTCAAATATTCAAATTGCATTGAACTTTGGATAGCAAAAGTTAGTATCAATCGGCAAAATGAATAAATCTGTTGAAATTTCAGTAGATGATTGCTATTTCCAGTTCATTCTTATTTAAATAAAGATTTAAATTAAATCAATAGGCTTGAAAGTCAATAAATTAACTAAATGTAAATACAAATTTCTTCACCAATCCGCATTGGAGCAGCGTGGTGGAGTATGCCCCAGGCCTTATGGCCGGTTGTGGGGAGAGACCCGTGCCCAGCAGTGGGTCATAAAAAGGGTTGAAGGCAAATACAAATATAGCTAATGTTAGTAGAAATATTTATAACACAACTCACTATTAGTATTATAAGCAGGCTTCTTACTGGGCTGTGGTGTACAATTTATTAATTGTATTCTTTTAGGAACTTCGTGACTGATTCGAGTTACAGTTTCAGGGTAAACTTTATCTAGTTCTTTAACATTAACTTCATCTAGAGTTAAATCAATACTGGCTTTATCTCTTTCTTTCAAAATATTACAGTTGTTTAATTCAGGTGTCACATTATTTCCAGTTATCGTTTTATTTTCATCACATGTCTTAATGTTATTGTCAATATGTACAGCACCAAGTTTTTCTATTAGTGGAACTAGTATTGGTGTTAGTTTACTGACAGGTGTACTGTTTAAGGTTGCATGCTTTAAGTCTTTTTCTATTGAATTATTATAGACATTTGATACTACAAATCTATCATTGTTTGCAGTTTTTACATTTTGATTATCATCACTTACTTTCATATTATTTATATAATCAGTTTTCTCTATTGGTGGAGGTAATATGGTAATTAAATCATCAACATATTGTTCATCATCAGATTCATCATATTTCTTAACTTCATTTTCAACAAATATTACATCATCATCTAATTGACTATATGAACTATCTCGCTGACTATCTCCTGAATTTTTGTTATCATTAAAATCAACAAAAGATTTCCTAGGAGAATTTTGTGATAGTCTTGCATACCATTGCTCTGAATCACTATCACTGTCTATTATATGTATTTCATCCTCATCTAAGAATTCTTGCTTTATATTGAATGCCTCATACTGTGCTTCATCTTCATTTTCTGTTTTAATAACAGGTTTTTCTTTCACGTCCTCAAACAAAAAGTTTCCTTTAAATCTTTTCATACTACATTCTATAAAAGTGTTGGTGTCACCATTATTGTTTTGAATTATTTCCCTGATATTTGAATCAATTTTATCACTCTCATGCTGGTTTATAATAGTGCAATTAGATTTTCGTTTTAATGATAATTTTGAGGGTGTTATTGAATTTCTAGGTAAAACTTTACTTGTTGAATCACTTTTTGCCATTTCTGCTTCAATATCTTCATTTTGATATTGTATTCTATCTATAATTGATGAAGAAGAACCATTTGATGCCTTAAAAAGTTTAAACATAAATTTTTCACAATCATTTACTGGTTTCAAAGGAGCTCCGTCAGTCCAGCCTAAGCCTATCAAATCGTTTTCACTCAGTGAAATTGGAGTGTTTGGAGTAATTTTTTTCAATCCAATAAAAATACCATTTGCACTCTGGAAAAGAAAAAACGTTTAATATTTACAGAATTCAAAGCTTTTATAATTAGACTAATATATCTCCATGAGATAAGTACACACAGTACTTTTCTGTTAAAAAACTGTTTTGAATGGTGGAGTTCAGCATAACTACTACCTGCACCCCCTCCTGGGGAGACACCCTCAATATCCACTCATGGACCATCAGTGCTAGTATGTCACTGGCAGACAGTATGATGAGCGGTTTGCTAATGGTGCATCCACACCGCAGTTACTTTTTGTGGAGCAACGTTTCCAAATGTTAGTGGGTAACATCTGCTACGAGTAAGGAGTAACAACAAGCTGTCACCAAAGTTAAACATATTACCTAATGTTATTGTGTTACATTATGTTGCTCCACAAAAAATAACTGGTGTGGATGCACCGTAAGACATAACCTGTACAACATTTTTAAAAGATGTAGGCGACTTAGTATTTAATATTTATAAGATTACATTTTACTGACCTTCAAATCTGTAATAAGAACTTCATCTTTTTTGACAGTAAGAACGCAATGCTTACGAGATATATTTAAACTTGATAGAATAATAGTATTTTGATTGCCTCTTCCTATTGTAACTTCATCACCTTCAGTCAGTTCATATATGTCGTCTCCATAAGTTTGCCGGCATAGTTTCCATTTAGCCATTTTAGTGAGTGATAAGTGATGGATAAACCACCACTGCAAGACGATTGCGAACCACTCGGTGGTTTATATGTCTTTCATATTATTATATACACTTAAGTTTCTTCAGTTTCACGCATTAGAGCAGACCATAAACGTATGACACAATCATTCGTTAGACAGCGCGAATTAACTTAACATTTAACATGAATCACTAACTTAACTTATTTAACTTTATTAGGTTGTGTCGGTCCGAGTCCGTTCAATTTTTTATATTTATTTTGACATTTCGTTGACATAACAAGTACAAATATGACAACAGTGACAAGATAACAGATTATGTGCTCTATTACATTAGCCATAGCACAGATAAAGTATTTTAGTTAAAGTATGAAATTGCAATTTTGTACTGAAATATTTCATATTATTATTTTTAACTGTTTTTAAAACATGAGGTTATGGATTCGATACGCATGTACCAGTTTTGGGCCTATTTGGAACTGCAGTACATTCACAAGGGTAATCACAGCAGTACTACCAACCTCAAGTTAATTTATTTTATGGCTTCCTAATACCTAATTCATTTTACTAAAAGTAAGTACTTTTGATGATTACTAATTAATGATTACTTAGTAATTTTTAGTATTTTTAAACTATAATTTTGCTTATGCTAAGCTAAATTTCACTCTACTTAACTTTAACTATGGAATCACTTCTTGTCCTCTGGCGTTCTATGTAACCGATAATAATAATGCATAATTTTGTTTTAAATTAAAGGTATTTATGAATTTGATGTATTTCTGTTGCCACTTTAACAAAGAATACTAAAAACAGAATAAAATTAATATTTATAGGGACTCCCGCACAACAAACGTAATTTTTTTGCTTTGCCTTGCGTATAATTTTTGGTTGTACCTACTCGATATTGATATTTATTTACTTAGTTATATATTCAATATAAAAAATATTAAATTAAAAGAAAACTAATATTTAATTGGTCATGCGTGAGTTCGACTCGCATTTGGCCGGTTTTATTTTTCTCTCTAAATCTCCAGTTTTATTATGCGGTGTCTTTTAGTCTAACACGTAGTGTTCGTAATTAGTTTAAAATTTAAAAACACTCGCTAGTACGATGTCTTGCTTTTGATTATTTATTTTCACACTTAAATTATTTGGGTTAGAGGGACGCTAGGTGAACATTCAACTTGATTTTCAATTCTCACCCACTCAATTTTCCCAACTTAAAAAGGATTTAAATGTTAAGGTAATAATTATTTATCAATCTTTCATTTTGCTTTGCAATTCTCATAGAATTTCAGCTTTAGATGCAGGTAGGTACGGTTAATAACTTATTTCATGGAGTGCATTTAAAACTAAATTATATAGGTACCTAGCCGAATATGTTATTACAAATTATGTTTAATTTTATTTAGGTAACTATTTTTTGTTTCTGATGTCCGCACAAACCGCATTACGAACAAATGATGTATGCATTCTATGCTATTTCAAGTTCAAGTGTTTTCTGTCTTTTTAATTCTTTAATTTTTTTTTGAATCTTGATAGGGAGGTTTATTTTATATAGAAGATGAACGCTGAAAAAGATATAAAATTCGCCTTTTAAAGGGGTTAAATAGGGGAAAATGTTTTCCTGACAGACAACGTACGGTCTTAGTGAGTAAGTAGACTGAATCTTAGTATATACTTTCCCAGTATTGTGGTGAAGAAAATTTAATTTCAAGGAGTTGTAACTAATAAAATACGTACGTTTTGTTTTCAGTTTAAATTTTAGGAGGTATAATAATATGTGTACATTGAACAGTTTGCCCTTATAAACTAAGCAATTGAATTTCTTGTGTTTAGTTAAGGTAAATGTCGATGCCGTTAACAGTTTGAGTTTAGTCCTTATAAGTAGCAATGCATTCGCGACCGACCTCAAGACTTCTATCCTTTTGAGGTTGGACGGGGATGTCCAAATGTAGTGATCACTTATAAGTGATTCACTTAACACTACGTCACCTGGTCACATCGCTATTTATTTATTAAAAAAAAGGCAAAGTAGTAAATTAAATTACTACGTCATTCATTACTCTATATTTGGTTTTTATCTCGGTACAGGTAAGGGACCCTTATAATTATGAATTATGATCATAATGTAAGTCTAATGAAAAGTAGTGGTGAAATATGTAAATTTCTGACTGGTACCCGTTCCTCGTCGGAACGTCGTTCATCTTGTGGTTCATGTGATGCCCTGATAGTTATATAATGCTTTTTTGTTATATACCTAATTAATTCACTTTGAAAATTTTACAGGTAGGAAAAAATCTAAATAGATATTACTTAAAAAAAAATGAAGTATCTCCTTCATTCTTGATTCGAGTTACGAAGAATGTAAATAAAGTAGAGCAGAAAGAAAGAAGCTCGGTGCGCAGCGCAGAGAAAGCTCTGGGCGGCAGAAAGCGGGGCGGGCGGCGAGCGGGCGGAAATAGCGGCAGCGCGCAGTCAGCGAGCTATCGGCCAGTCCGTGGTCGCGTGTCCTTTCAGCCCGTTCTACTCGGCTGAGCTGTGCTTTCACTCATTAGATCGCGTGCGAACTCAAGCACTCGGTGTCGGCCGCTCGCTCGATATATTCGCCGTCTGTCGCATCGTCCAGCTTATGTTGTGAACCTTTAAGTGTTTAACTACCTGTGACACGCACTACTGTGGCTGTTTTGTGTGCGTTCAACGATATATTTTTTAAACAGCTGTACGTGAATCCCGAATAGAAAACTGGAAAACTCTCTTAATTGTCGTACCCTTCTTATCAAGGTCACACAAGGAGGTAAACATCATCATTTTTCATTCATGGATTTCAGGAATACTAGGTATATATTACACAATACAAGAATCGAGACAAAGGTGGTTTTAAATAGATGCATAAATTAAGGTCAACGGTCGGACGTGATATGGTAGGTACACACAACATACATAAATCATAATTTGTAAAATGTTGTGAAAAATTGGGCATTAGGCTTAATTTTTATCATATTGCTTTTCTGAAACTGCATCGATTTGTGTAAGTGCATGACAGTTAGTGACCCATTTTCGCAGCTTTAGTCGAAACTCTGACGTTTGGCAATAGGTAGGTGGGACAAATGTATCTGTTACAATATGTATATTCAAGATATTTTAGGAAAAAGTAAAATCATAGACACAGGCTATAGAGACAATACAAAAATAAAATACCTAGGCACCATTATCAATTCTTTAAATAGGTGCACTTTCTTGAGTAGCAATTAATAAATTTTAATCATTTGATGATTCTTAAACGAAATCAGCTAAAGAATCTTATAAATATTTGGCACATCTAAATATTGCTTTTCGAAATGTCTATGACACATAATATCCCATGACAAATAATGCTCATAACGCTTAACTTAACGAATCGAACCCGGGACTTTTCGAAGGTCGGGCCGGCATGGTAACCACTATATCGCACTGGTCGTCAAAGACAAAAAACAGCACTCATATAAAGTATATTACGAGTACCACTTAAGTACATCACCTAGAGACTGAACGGATGCATATGTGTAAAGCATTACTCACAGCAGTTTAAATTTTTCGTTTCAGTCACACAAAATATTCAGACAAAAAAATTATTGAGCGCTAAGTTCATATACCTTATATTATGAGCTCAATTGTCAAGTTACAGTAGTGTGGTCCTCGTAGAGAGCGCATTCGAACCGCAAACATTGGTAAATAAATACTTACCTACTTGTAGTAACTATAGGTAGTCTTTAGTCTCATCGACCGTTTGGCCCCTTCTATTTACTTTCCTGTAACAATCGTTTTCACGTTTCGGGATAGTTATTGGCTTACTCACTGCTTGGTTTCTATTCCATTAAAAACACTGCTGGATAACTATTGCAATAATAGGTTCTGATATCCTGCAAGAAAGCCTTATCTGTCATGATATAATAAAAAAATCTACTAATTAGTTTCTACCTCAGTGATGCTCTTTATGGATTTTGATTGACTATATTCATTTTCATAGGCATCGTTAGAGCCGTTTTCGAAATAAGTGAAATTAATTTATATTATGTACAATTTGGAGTGTGATTCTTTAACACACCACGCCGTATACATGGGAAATCGCCTGAGCCACGATTAGTGTGGTGCGGAACGAGTCCGAGGTGTAGTGGGGCACTACGCAGGAGCGATACCGGTGCATTTCACCGGACATGCCGTAGTTCTTTCAATGAGACACCATCTGAGGCAAGTCTGAAAATCCCTCGTTGTTAGACTTTTTAGTGAAGTAAGAATTAAGAATCCCACATTACCTGGTATAGTGGTCCATGCCCAAGAATGTTCGGGTATATTCTGAAGGTTTTCTACCCGTTACAAAAAAAGTACACTCAAGTCACTCAGTCTAGTAAATGAAATGATCGCGTTCTTACTAACAATATAATATTGAAGTGTAGGTATGTAAGTATACCTACGTTATTCACATCCACCAGCTGATTTATTAATGACTATCGATAAGTCATTATGTGCAGACGGCAACAGGAGTTTGGTATTTGTAGAGTTGATATTGATCGCACGAGAACAAAGGGCTTTTTCAGAGTGCGGCCACGATTCATGAGTTTCGTGACGATATCGGTACCACGGCTTCGTGACCGGGACACCGTGTGACATTTAATTAACATTCTCTATCTAACATAATTATTATCACGCGGGCACAGATTAAATGACAAAAATTATGCTTTTGTAGAGTTAACAAGATTTAAATTTACATTTATTAAGTAGATAATTTTATTTCCCGGAATAAATTGTTATTGTTGTTTTGGGTGTTATGGATACATAAACAAATATAATTGCATAAACACCCAGACCGAGAACAGAAATCTCAATTCATCATTTATATATCTGCCTGACCGGGAGTCGAACGCGAGATCCTTTCGAGTGGCACACCGCCGGTAAATGACAGAGCGTTTTTATTTACTGAATCCCTATTAGTCCAAATAATTTGCTTTTTCTGTTTAAAGAATAAGTTGGCATTTATAATAAACTATGGGGTTTAAGTTTTACCCATTTTCAATTATTTTCTCTACTTAGACCCTATTTTAAATTCCATTTTCAATACATTCTCCCTTAAATTTTATCCTCGTGCTTGTTAAAAACTATCACGTCTTCTGGTCACGTAATTGAAAAACATTCATGAAACATGGATTTTTTATTTTTGGTTACATTCCGGAAAGAAAGTAAGTCTTCTGACGGGGTTTGACCGAAAAAAACGTATTTAAATTGTAATAGGTAGCTGTTACAATTTAAATAACACAATCAATCAATTTAAAAAAGTGTTTTAATTGTATTACAATTTAAATAGGTTTTTTACTTTGAAAAACAGTAAATTTTACATACTTATAAAGGTTTACAAAGGTCGCCAGACCGAGATCGCTGCTTAACGATAAGGCTGCTTTTTGTGCTTACCTGCTTGAATGTAATGTTTTTTTTTTTGTTATTGCGTATTTGTGTTTCTTGGCACCAATAAAAAATATTTGTATTAGTTTTAATTATTTTTTAAATGTACCCACCAACTTTCAGTGTACCCAACGTACATCCAAAGTTGAGCTAAGAACTTACAATAATTTATTACCAAAATCGTATTTATACGTTTGAGGACTAAAATAATTAAATCGCGGGATAACTCGTAGTAGGTACATAGCTACATTTAAAGAAGTTTCACCTTTGGTTTTGCCACAAGTCTCTTCAAAATGGTTTTAAATAGAAGTGTTTCCATATTATTGCATTAACCTTGTGGTCCCTGACAACAATAATAGAATCAAAGTGGTCCCTGGTCGAATTTTTTTTATAATACTGTTAAATATGAATATAACTAAGGGAAAAGGGAAAAGGACGACCAACTCAATTCTGACATGACACACATGACATC